>APFE031120853.1:0-13982 GCA_000404065.3 Pinus taeda | reverse complement strand
TGCTATTTTCTCATTCGTTGGAAATGTTTATATTTTGATTATGCATGGGTTATATGATGCTTATATGAGTTGACATGCAATTGGGTTGATGATGATTTTATGCATGTGGTTGGTGCTATGGAGGTTAGTACGATGTTGGTGCATGTTGCTTATATTGATGATGGATGTGTTTCATATTGATTCTGCTGCTACTTATGATGATGCCTATGATTTTGAGTATGGTTGTTGATGTGATGTTGCTACTATCATTGCCTCATTGCTACTATCATTTTTTGCTTATCCTCTAGAGGTTCATGCTCCATGTGATGGTTGTTGTTGCTGCCATGTTCTAGTTGTAGAGAGATGATATGATGGTTTGATTGATGTGATTTGTTTCTACCTTATGATGATGTTGATATATGCTTTTGTTGGGCCACTATGTATTGTTATGGGCTACCGGTTACTGAGTTGAAATATTGATTTGTGGTTGATATTTTGGAGAGGCTGATACATGTATCTTATTTGATTCATATTGATATTATCATGCTTTCATAGAGAGGACATGTGGATGATCATATGATCTATGTATTTTTATCATGACATTGTATTAGACATGTGTTGATGAGAGTACTTTTATGATAGTTGTGTATGAGAGAGTCTCATTCTTGTATGTGTCACAGATAGAGTTTTGTGCCATGGTTGGCACATGTTGCATAGTCAGTTATGAGAGTTGGTTCAACTATGTATTGGCCGTTAGTAGTGTTAGTATAGCCATGTATTTCATGTACCATTTTTGTACACTCTCATACTTATGATGGAGAGACAATCTAGAGTCATGTATGCATTGAGAGAGAGTCTTGATTCAGCCATATATGGGCTTATTAATGTAATTGTACAATCATGCATCATCATTTTGGTAGCCATGTAGTAAGCTTGTGAAGCCTTGTACTTTATTGCATGTCATTTGGTCATAGTCTTTGGTCCATGTGGAGTAGCTTCTTGCATGTGGCAAGGAGTCATTGACAACTATTGTTACCGGGAATAGTGTCCACTCGGAGCTACTATTCCCACTAAGACTGGTAGCTATCTGAGAAACAAACAAGTAAAGTCTACTTTCGTTTTCCTTTATGAAAATAGATAAGAGTGGAACAAAGGACACCGACCTTAGTCTTGCGTTTGGTTCCTTACTTGATTCCTCTCCTTCCTGATAGATATTTGCCGCTTATTCTTCGTCTACCCAGCTTCAAAGAGAACCTGTGGAATCAAAGCAACATACTACTATCGAAGAACATAGATCTATATTCATAAATAACACAAGACCAGATATTTGTTAACCATACAAATGCATATACATTCAAACATACAAGAATATGGAGGAAAACTTGAATAGCTCTATTAATATTAAGAATAAGCAAGAGGACTACAACCAATTGTTCTGACCCAGCATCATCCCCCAGCAAGAAAGCCCTTTTTCATCTCAAGTAAAGCTTAGATCACCCAACACTATGAAGTTTCACCAGAAAACCAACAACACTTCTCTACAAGAATAAGAGATGTCCAGCCTTTGGATCTTTGTGAATGAGATCCATGATACTAGAATGATTGTAGGGGGGTGAGTCCATCTTTGGGGGATTTTGATTAGTCTTCCTCTCTCTGATATTTCTTGATTCCACCTTGGGAACTGATGATCCTCTTAATCAATACCCTATCCGAAACAGCAGAGCAAGTGTCAAGTGGGAAGCTTTCTAGAAGATCATGATCTAGTCCCCTCGCAAACTGTCTACTGTCCATTTATCATCTTTCCAAACGCTATCGCACCCTCACACTAGGGGCACATTCAGTTGCTCACACCCTTTACACTAGGAAGGTGATACTGCATCCACCCTCTGCATAGGTAATTCAGTATGGTCCCAGTTTCTTGACCATTTTACTGAGGCAGTTTTTAGTGGAGAACTTATGGGAGATGATGTAATCAGCTGACCTTGTTCCTTTAGGCAGTGAAGCAACACTTTTAGGGACTTATGAGCCCTCAGTTTATGGACATTTATGATTGGGGTTGCAGTGCCCAAAAATGTCTATAACAACTATGTATATCAATGTATATTCAACGATGGAGATGATCAGCCCCGGAGATGGTTGTATTCAGTGGAGTATGGATGGTCATAATTTTGTGACCTATCATCATGGATTTGCTACTACCATGACTACTTCATAGAGATGTTGCATTGTTTCTGGTGTTGTATGAGTTTTCTGCTATTGGGGAATACATTGTGGAGAGGTTGTATTTGTTGCTATTGCTTCAGAGTTGGTTGGATGTTTTACTACTACTGCTAGTAGATCACATTATGTTGTTGCTGCTATGTATTAGTGATATGATCTGCTGCTGTCATTGTGACATGGATTATGTTGATGCTGCTTTAGGGGAGAGAGTACGTGTTTCAGTATTTGTTGTTTTTAAGTGAAAGTTTATTATTGCTGCTGGTAGGAGATTTATGTTGCCACTCTAGTGTGTTGTTGTTTGGGAATAGCTTGTCTCTAGGGTGAGTTTAGTGCAAATATCTTCTAGAGGAGTATTATTGTATCTTAGTCTTGCACTCCATTGTTCATCACCTGCATATGGTTGTGAGTAGAGTTTATGCGTTTGTTGATGGAGCCCCTTACATGTAGAGGAGTATATAACATTCGTCCTTGACATGTTCAGCCCTTTGCTATTATTGTAAAAGGGGGAGAATGTGATAATGTTGGATCAAATTCTTGTTTCATCAGGGGTTGACATCAATGCCAAAGGGGGATATTGTTGGCATTGATGTGTGTTGCAATGTTGTAGATGTGTGGTTGATTGTCATTGATGTCAACCTAGTTTCTTGGGTTGTAGATGGTTGAGGTGTTTGATGATTGAGGTGATTATGGATGATGTGTAGATGGTCCTTGGCATGTCTACTAGCCTAGACTAGCTTAAGGTGTAGATGGTCCTATGCCATGATGAATTGGATGACGGTATGTTGGTATGTTGCACTAGTTTGGGGGCCCTCTCATGATGATGATGGCATGTTGCATTAGCTTGGATTCCTTCCATGGTGATGGTCTTCTTGATCATGTTACTGCATAAATATGTTAATGGATGCTACATAGTTTAGAGTTGAGAAACTTTGTTGATTAGGTTTCCATGTCTCGAATTAGGTCTCCCATGTTGACATGTTATACATTGGGCTTGGAGAGGATCTACATGTGTTTTGTGGATGCTTCAGATGGTTGTGCATGTGTTGGAGGATATCTGACAGGTATTGGAGCTGCATACTGATGACATAGATGTTGCAGAGAAGTTTGATGGCTCAATTGCCTAGTATGGTTGATGGTTGGCATCCTAGTCTATTGAAGAATGTAGGGCATGTAGACATTAGCTTGATTCTTCGTTACATGATAACAATTTGTGAAGTGTTAATGCAATTTTATCTTAACTTGATTGTTTACTTCATTATTAGCATGTGTAAGTTAACTTCATCAAACTATTATCAAACAAAAGATACAAGAACGCAAATGGTTGGCTATCTGCCAGGGCCAAAACCTCTCCCTCTTGGAGAGGAAAACCCATGCGTAAAATTCTTCTTATAGAGATTCCATTGACAAATACCAAGACCATGACCCTTGACAAACTCTCCCTCTCCAAGACCAAGACATCAATCCACTTGCTTGAACACTGCTAAGATCATCATCTTGCTGCACCTTTGAGATCATTATTGTATCTTCAAGAGCTTTGTCACTGCTGCAAGGTTGATGAGAGCATTATACACCATGACTGTTCCTTGAGGCTAAGATGATTTCTGTACCTTGAGATCATAACTGCACCTTATTGCACTGCAAGATTATGATCCTTGTCTCTTGCCTTTGATGAGTTTGACATTCCTCACCGTCGTGATCATTGTTTCTTTTATCATTGCATTATACTCTAAGTCATTGCCATAAGGATATCACTGAGATCTCTATACTAGGACTGTTGTGCGAGATCCATCAACATAGTTTCATTGCCCGAGATATCCTTTTTTAATCGTGATCCTTACAGGTATGCCGAAGTCATTAGGTGTGTTATTTTGATGTGTCTATGCAGATCCAAATACTAAGAAAAAATGCTGAGATGAGATAGTGACATGTCCAGACTATAAACATTCTTTGCTGCCATTCTCCATGTGAAGATACCTTCATATCATAGGTATGCCGAGACTCTAGTTTACTGTGATGACATAATTCATTGCTCCATGCATCAAGGTTGTGATTGCACCTAAAACCCAAACTAGGTGTAGTCAAAACCTACTGCGGCTCTTCTCTTTATAATTGCGGCTCCCTCTTCATGACTGCGGCTATCTCTTCATGACTACGGCTAAGATTGCGGGTTCTGTCCTACTTCATTAGGCTGAGGTCAAGATTGCACCTAAACCCCAAATGAGGTGCAAATCAAGCCCTAACTGCGGCTCTTCTCCTCCACACGAAATTTCAGAGCCTTCTGAAATTTTCTTGTATGGATTTCGTTGACCCTTCATGGGTATTTTAGTGGTCATCCCATTTATTCAATCCAACATGAAATTTCGAACCGACGTGACCCTTTCTTCAAGCCGACATATCATATATTTATTTATTTAATTCATTTTGTAGTCAACATTACATTCCTACGTTGTTTTTCTTACAAATTTCGGTGAGCTTGCTATTGGAGGATTCTTCTTGATCTTGGAGGGTTGGTTTGACACCAATACATTTTACATAGGCTCTTAAAGAGCTTCTCCATTCATGAAATGACTCTTTGACATATAAACAAAATCCTAAAGACATCAAGAATAAGTTTTTGACCTAGTTACACTTCTTGCTCATGAAACCCATGTAGCAAGATTACAAAGATATTTTTTTCCTTTTATTACATCAAATACAAAGATCATGTTATTATGAAGGCCGAACCTAGTTACACTTTCTTCAACATAGTCAACCTAGTTTGACTTGGGATGATGATGGAGTTTTTGCAATGACTTGGTGAAGTGTTGCATAAGTGTCAAAGACTTCCAAAGGTCCTACAAAGGCTTGTCAAGCTCTGGAATAATTTGAGGCAAGTTCTGAGCTGAGGAAGCATGATTTTGAGTCTCCTTAGCCCTAGTCACATGCACAAAAGCCTATGGGAGTGGTTTTAGGCTCCAGTCGCTTGCAGGTTAGGCTCAAGGGAGCGATTATAACTCTAGTCGCTCAAAGGACAGTGGTAAGGGTGTGACTGAGATGTTTCATGAGTTTTTATCCGCATTCCTCACGTTTCTCAACCAATTTTGGTGTTGTGGCGATGTTATTGATTGAGAATTTTTGGTGTATTATTGAAAAAAGTTTTTGGGCCCTCTAAAAAATGATCAAGGTTGAAGATATCAAAGGACTAGTGGAGTTAGTGATTGATTTGTTAAATAAGCCTTCCTGACCCAAATTTGAAGCATGTGAACAAATTTGTTGAGTATTCCATAACTTGTTTCATTTACTGAGTTAATCATCTCAGAAAATGTTAAATAAAAGAAGGCTTTGAGTTCATTTTGTTGGATGTGGTGAGAGTGTGAGACTATGCCATTGTGAGGGAATTGTGAGTGAGTAGAGATTATTGCAACTAGTCACATTGTATTGTAGACATATTTCAGAGGTGTGTATGCAGAATTTAGTGGTGAATGGGCTGCACAATGGAGGATAATTGAGTGTAGTGTGTTGGGATTATGGTGCGTAGAAGAGAAGAAAAAATCCTTCTCTAGGAAAATGATTGATTTAGAATTGATGTGCAAAATGCTAGAGCTGTTGGGTTGCTTATGATGAGCGAATTGAGAACCCAATATGAAATATTGTGAAACATGGTTCACATGGAGGAAGTGAAGGTGTGGAGGCTTCGGTAGAGATAATGTTTTGGTGGTTCATGGTAGGAATAGTTTTCTCCATCTAATAGGAGTTGGATAGTCCAATGGTGGTTGGGTGAGGATCGTTGGTTGTGGGAGATTCCAATGGATGGTAGTCCGTAGATCTGTGAGAGAAACATATTTCCGAATTGATAGATGACAACATTTTGTAAAGGAAGCCAAGTCTTCCAGATTATGGTTGTAAGCTAATCCATGTAAATTTTTTTCAGTAGATTAATACAAGATTTGAGTAGTGCAGCAACAACAATGTGGTTTTCTCCCGAAACGGTTTCCACCAGAAATACTTGTGTTCTTGTGTGTGTATGCTTGTGTTTATCATGGTGATTTATAATGTTGTTATGATTTCATTTTATTGTTGCTAATATATTTTGATGGGATAATCTTATGAATGTGCATGGATAATAGACTTTGAGGAAAAGTTTTATAATTGGAGAAATTGATGATAAAGGCCATCACCACTGATTCGATCCCCCCTCTCAGTAGTGAATATCTTTCCAACAAATGTTAAAATTCAAAGGTGTAGTGTGAAATTAATGTTGGACATTGGATAAACCAATGCTCCCCATGTGTTTAGGGACATGTTCTTGACCGCCTCTCGTGGATCGATTAACTCTAGCGCTGTGTCTGTTTACGAACACATGCAAGTTTTGGTGTAAAGACAATTGTGATTCCAATAAGTGGTATCAGAGCCAAATATCTCAAGTTCGAATCACACCTGGCTCACGTTGGGGGGGAGATTGTTGGACATTAGATAAACCAATGCTCCTCATGTGTTTCACAACGTGTGCTTGACCGCCTCTCGTGGATCCATTTAACTCTGGAGAAGAGTCCATTTACTAACACCGCGAGTTTTGGTGTAACAACAATCATGATTCCAATAGTTAAAATCGTATAGAAGGAGATTATAATTATTGAATTTCTACACTCAATCCCTATGTTTAGCACATCCTCTTCAACATGCATGTGACAACCAGATACACCGTATTTCTCTCTGACTTGATCAACAACCCAACTGTTAAGGCATGTCATTAGCATATTTTCTTTTAAATGATCAGGATAAGGCACACTTCTACCATTCAACCATTTGAATTATTTCCTGTCACTATCCCATTTCCTCCTCTTTCATTCGTACAATGCAACCCACAATTGTGTCGCTTCCATATTGTAAAAAATGATTTTGTTGATGGCTTCAATTTCTGAATTTACCGATGAAATCAAACCAATATATCTAGTACGTATGAGATCAAAATATGCATTAATATGAAGTATAATGTGAATAGTTATTGTGTAGTAATTTGATAAATGATAAGCCTGCATTTCTTCTTTATCATGCACCTCTTTCCATTCATTTTGAGAAGCTCCCCTTCTCTTTTGTCTTCATCCCTTTCGTCATCCCAAATCGCCGCACCTGGTGTGTTGTCAATCTGCTTGATGTAATTACTATCATAATAGAAAGAATTATATGACATATACCCCTTTGCCATAGACCCCTCGAGTTTTTCCCTTTTCCAAACAAAACCTTTTAATTTCTTCATGTACCTCTCTAAGAAGAACATACAACGAAAAGAAACCGCCCCAACTAATTCAAGGTCATCTACTGGGTGAATTAGAAGTTCAGCCTGCAAGTCCATGAAACTCATCGACAGTTCCTTCTCAAACATACAAACAAGCTCAGCTATCTCTTAACACCACCATGGAATGTTATCCATATGAATATTGTTTGATGTAATCCAATATACAAATGCAAATAATTTAGATAAGGCACATCGCAGGTCTTGGGGGAAGTCATGGTTCACACACCCATACATGAGAAAAGGATAATGACATTGCAAAGTAAGTAGTACATTATACAAAAATTAATTATAAAATATCCCATTACATAAAAATAAAAAAATCATGTTTTTGACATATGTACTCTTAGAAGGTTCAATTGGTCATGCGATTTCAAACCCGATAAACGATCTTTCACAGTGAAGTGGCACTGTAGTGAAGACCCATATAAAGAAGGAACTCTCACACTCATTATAACTTCCTTTTCCAAAGAAAAATCATATTTCTTTAAAATCCATGGGACATCACCTTCTTTGAAAGACCAAGAGAAACCAACCTCTCCTTAAGTTTCTTGTCTTGGACAACAATTTCTTTTTAGATTTTGAAGAAATGAGATCTCTCCTAAAAACGTCACTTTCTTTCGATGATATGTGCCTCCATAAAGAAGATGAAACATTTTTAAATATATGCATGGGATCTACTAAGTAGGCAATCTTAAGATGCTCCCAATATGGGAGCTCATAAAAGACAACTTTCCTTTTCATCCCAATGGGAAATTTCTCAACACAGGTATCAAATAATTCTAGATCATCAAACATAGGCTCCCCATTTGAATTGAACATTTCTGGAAACTCCTTCTCTCTCTCATATGCTCTAAGCCATTCAACTGGTGTCATTATTGCAGGCCTTTGGGTTCTCTCTGGTTTACCATTGAAAGTGGATGTTGCTCTTCTGTAAGGGTGTTCTTATGGGATGAATACCCTGGAGAAGTCATACACTACATTTCATAGGTTGTCAGACCACCTATCCTTCAGAGAAGGTCCACAACATTTACATCCATGATACCCATTTTTTACAAGACTTGTGAAATTATTGTATAAAGGTCAACACATTAGTGACCATGAATATTAGAACAATTGTAGTGAATTAAATCAAATATATGCGAAACAATATTGTTACGTATATAAACAAATCAATAAAAATGTAATTTACCATAGAAAACTCCTAAGCCTGGATAATCATGTATCGTGTAAGCACACATGCCATACAATGTAAAACTCCTCTCTCTCGTGATGGGTCTTGATACATCATATACATTTATCCATTCCCATAATTCCTTGAATTCATCTACCAATGGTTGTAAGTAGACATCCATATTCTTCACTTTTCTTCTACCAGAGACTATGAGAGCCAACATAAGATGTTCATTCTTCACATACAACCATGAGGGGATATTTTTATTGATCACTACTACAGGCCAAACAAAATAGTTGGTTCTTTGGAGGGAATATGGGTTGGTGCCATCCATGGCTATGCTGAGTTGTAGACTTCGTACTTTATCCTTGATTTTTTCAGGCCATGTATCCTCTATATGCTTCATGGCTATTGAATTTGTTGGGATTCACATAACTCCTAACTCACTTTTGTGTGAGGCATGCCATCCTTGCAACATAGCTAATTCTTTGTAATGAAAGAGCCTTTGAATCCTTGGAATTATAAGCATGTGCCTCAATATCTTATGAGGAGGACCATGTGATTTACCCATTTTTTGTATTATGGTACCTATCATGCCCAGACAAATCTCTTTGTCTGCATATTCTCCTCTATATCGAATACAATCATTTAGACATGCATGATATGATATTTACTCAACACCCAACATTTTCAACAACTACTTTTCCTCTTTGCAACTACTCGACAAGACATTATCACTCAGAAGAAACTTATCTTTGAATAACCTACAGTTGGTGGGGAATATAATTATACAATGTCAATATTTAACGTTCGTAAAATAAACCATTTTTAATGACGTTTATTGTGTGACAATATTTCTCAAAATATAAGGGACTTGATTAATCATACAGGTGAATTACCTCAATATTGCCTAGAAACATGCATTCAACATGCCAAACTTTTCTTTCAAGTTGTACAATAACATTGTTGTCCCTATATGAGTAGACTTTTACTTGCCACCAGGTCCAAAGAGAGGGGTAGTGGAAGAAAATTTCAGGCTTTCGAATAAGGTATGAATAACTACTATTTCTATAGTCATTCCTAATTGGTGAATTTGTACATAGTGGGAATTGAATAGGTGGTTGACTCAACCATTCTTTGTATGCTTCCTCTCCGAGTCTTGCTCTTTATGCAACCCTATATGAAGTTGATGTTGTAGTGGGGTGCACCAGAAGATGGTAGGCGGGTCACCCATCATCGCTAGAAACCTAATTTCAAAAAATATTGAACACCATTAGTAAAATATCAATGATATTAGTAAGTACATCAATGCAATTGGTTTGTTGAAATTGCATTATACCAAACAATTATTACCATCATTGATCCAGGATTGCGGCTATAAGATGCCATGTTCCAATTGGCAGGGTGAAGTGGCTATCGATTTTCATCTACCAATTGCTTGCAATATGCTGCACTTGATAAGAGATTCTGACATTTTTGAAATGGAGGAATATTTCTGCATCTGAACTCGATTCTGAATGAGGATCCTACAAATTTAGATACATTATTTTTCACATTGCCATGGATTAAAAAAATTCAATTCAATTAGATAATCAAAATAAAAATAAAATATGAACTTACTGGAGATGGAAAGGGAGAACTAAATGAAGGAATTTGACTAGAAATATGGAATGAGCTGGAAATTAAATAATTGGCCATTTGATATTATTGAGATTGTGTCCCTACATCTGAGAAAAATTAGAAATAAAATTTTATGTGCATATCTAAAATTAATCTCGAGAACCATATAACTACAATATGAATTTCAATATAGTTTTCAAACCATTTTTCAAGAATAACACGACTTTAAGCAGAAAATGTATACTATGAACTACTGTAATTCATGGAGATGTGTTCTAAAGGATAATTTGAGATTAATATGCCATTTTATGTGAAAATAAAATTTAGATAGTTTTTAAGCCAAACCAGTGCACTTATCAGATCAAAGCGCACCGATGAATTTGAATAATATAGCCTGCACTGGGGTGTTTAAATAATACCAGCACAAGTTTTTGGCATTCCGAAAAAAAAATATGTTATCATATTGGTGCTCTTATACAAAAATGCACCAATGCGTTTAAAAAAAAAACAACATCGGTACGCCCCTGTTTCCAAATTTTAAAAAATAAATACGAATTGAACCAGCTCAGTTCTCTTATAATGTATACTATGAACTACTATAATTCATAGATTTTAAACCCTAATGGTGTGCTTATCAGAAAAAAAGTGCACTGATGCGTTTAAAAACTACCAGCACCAGGGCATTCAAATAATACCCGCACCAGTTTTCGACATTTTGAAAAAAAATATGTTATCATATTAGTGTTCATGTACAAAAACACACCAATGCGTTTAAAAAAATGGCACTATTACAAACCTGTTTCCAGATTTTAGAAAATAAAAATGAATTCAGCTAACTTGGTTTTCTTCTAACAATTAGAGCACTGATTCTTTTAAATAGAAACCACACTCTTGTGTTAAAAAAATTAATCACACAGTTTCTGGATTTCAATTTCTTTTTTTTGTATCATGTGACTGTGTTGAAAAAATTTGGCACCCTGGAAATGTCGATGCACTTTTCTTATAAATGCACTGATGCACTTGACTATCGAATGCACAGATGTTTAGACAAATTAAAAAAATGTGATTTTTTTCTTTTTTTCTTAAAATTAAAAATGAATGACAATTGATTTTTCGAAATATAATTTCATAGTCTTTTAAATATTAAAAAATTATTCACTATTTCATTATTTTACCCAAAATTTCAAGGGAGTGATTTGCAAGAGAGACATACCAGGGGAATTGTGCAACAAAAATATTTTGGAGTAGCACAACTATTCAGAAGCTTAGAAGTTGAAAGGTATAGTGATTCACTCAAAACTTTGCATAGTAAAAGTTTCAAATTTTATTTTTTATTTTACTATTAAAAAATTATACAATTTCTACTAGGGTTTAATTAAAAGAGATCATTTGCAAGAGAGACATATTGGGAGCACTGTGGAGCAACAACATATTTTGGAATTGGAGAAAGATCAAAATTTGAAAGGTATGGTGATCCACTCAAAACACTATTGTTAATTTTTTTTACAATCTCTATTAGATTTATTCAAAATAAGACATCCATCGGATAATGCCACGATAAGCCAAAAATGGCATTATAACAACAACTAATCAAACCAATGATACATCAATATCAATTTAGTCTATCCATTAGATTAGGTATACATTTTAGAGTTGGAATAACATTCTTTTCAACACAACAAAACAACATTAAAGAGCAAAGTTGAGCTAACACATCCATAATACATGAACATGGCTAATGGTGAAGCATTATGACAAAATTTATCAATTAATATACTACTATACTTTTGTTTGTTTTCAAACAAGTTGGAGATTTGCTTTAACAACCAACATTAGTATACTCCATTAAATACAATGTTTGAATTCAATAGAATCCCACACCTATTTGAATGTTAGTAACCTAATTTTGAGCTTACCGTTTACTATTGTAGGGCTAAGAGAAAAATAAGGCGAGTTATCTTCATCAGACACATGTCCACACTTGGACCATAGGTTAAATTAAGAGAAAACCCATATTTAATCCAAATTTCAAATTTGGTTTTAGAGCATATTGGACTCTTTGTTGTAAGAACTGGTTATTTAATTAAGAATGCAAAAAATCTATTTAGAAAGAAAGATTGAAATAGATAATGGAAAATAATATATATGTATGACACAATACAACCCGAAACAGGGTTACCTTCGTGTACCAGTCTTCAAAGCTTTATGGTTAGGCCCCTTTAAATAAACCTCGACCGAATGAATTCATTACAATAGCCCATCCTTGAACAATTATTGCTATCGGAATTTTATAACACAACCCTTATAAACCTTACGCAATCCTCAAGCCGCATATAAAACAAACCCCACTTTATAACTATGGTAATGTTGGACTTACACATAAATCCTTCATATCGACGCTATTTCTATTATATGTCTTTTATAATAGAAATATGCTATAAACATGCCTTTTCCGCTTTTAACACAGGCTCTACACAGTTATCTAGGCATACCTTAATCGCAATTGCAATCTTCTGCGATCCATCAAAATTCCTTTATCGCAACCGATATGCGATAACTTTCCGGACTTCAAATTCTAAACAACAACGCTCCTATAACCCTATTGGGTCCACTCCAATATCGCAAATCACCATTTCAAATCGCACTTGTTAAAGGGTCGATACATATCCGATATGCGATTAACACTCCGGACTTCAAATGACATGAAATCACGTTCATTCTCTTGTCGGGTCTGCTCCCATATCACATGTCGTAATTCCAAAGGCCCAAAGGTTTATTCATCAATGGGACGCTACGATGCAATATTTGTTTAAACTCCTCCACCGTTGATCTGAGCCTTGATCCAACGGTCAGTGATGTTATCGCGCATCGCTATCGCAAAAGGCTAGAAGCTTTCCTCTGATGCGATACCATTGGTTCCCCTCACTGCGACTTAATCCTGGCCGTTGATCGTAAAGATCCAATGGCTACTGTGCGTCGATCTTTCACTTCTTCGCTATCCTCTTCAATTGGGTTTTATGTTGTTCCTATGTTTTCTCTGCGATTTTTGGTTATTCAATGGTTCCGGTCTTCATCCTCTGTTGTTCCGCTGCGACTCCCTCCTGAGCTTAACCTTTGTGATTTATTTATCACAATCGTTCAAGAGTATTATTTGGGTTCTTTGTGTTGGTTCTACGGACCTTTACAATCCTCTGTCCTGCTTTCCTCTCTATGTATTTGTCGAACGCTTGCATACATATAGATTATGAAAATCTTTGATACATTCAATTTATCAGTCAATACATCGAAACACACACTAACACAGTCTTGAATTAAATCTCTGTATATTTATAAATATGAACCGCTGGTACAAAATGAGATCTATGTCTGTCTCTGACCTGATTTTTTCTAATTAGTGGCCGTTGTTCCACATTCTGCCATAGGCTTACAATTGCACTCTAATCTGGCTAACCCCCCTACCTTACTCTTTTTTTTCTTTTCAATACATTATTAGTAGCTTCTTTTACAGTTGAGGAACCGTTCCTCAGTTATTTTTTACTTGCTCAAGAGTTTCTTCAAACAAGTTCTTAACTAATCCTAATTTGATCTATTTACGTAATTTAAGAACTAACAATGGTTGAGTCAGCCTTAGTTTTAAATCAAACAAATTAAAACAGAACAAAAATATTTCCCAGTTGTCGCCTCTTCATTTGGATGCTCCTGCATCAATATATATAT
>APFE031120848.1:0-22028 GCA_000404065.3 Pinus taeda | reverse complement strand
TACAAATAGTCTCTGCACTTGTACTGGGTTATGAAGAGGCTCATGGCTAAAGCCATGGAACAGATAGCGATGGAGATGCCCGAACGGTCTCAGGGAATCCCGAATTTAAAGAAAGAATTGAAGAACATTGTAATCACTCTGCTTATGCAAGATAAACGGCTGGAGGACCTGCAGCAGCAACTTGAGGCAAGCGGGGTGCTGGTCAAGAAAGAGAAAAAACAGCAAGAGAATCCAGAGGACCAGTAATTCAAGGCATGTCCATGATGAATTTAGGAACTGTTATTTTCTGTTTCTGTTTTAGCCATGCATAAATCTTCTGTTTATATATATATATGCAGTTGTATGTAGGTAGTAATAGGGATATAGATAAAGTGTATAAGGCATGGAAACACAAGCTTAAAACATTCTATTTTTGGTCAACTATGAAAAACTATCGGTGGTCAATAAACCCGGTTTCCCTTCGGGGTGGGTTGAGACCACCCTAACTATGTAATGTTTCCTTTTTGATAATAGAATATGGCACCACTCAGCTTACAAAAAGAATAACTTGGTTTATATTTAATAACTTGATTTATATTTAAAAACTTGTAATTATTGGTTAAAGAACAACAATCATCTGTTAAACAAGATATTCCTATAAAGTAAAATACACCTTTATAAATTTGAATCATATTTAAAAATTATCTTCCAAATAATTCAAATAAAATTTGAGTTACCATATTTAAATAAAAACTGATATTTCGTTTTTAATAAAATCATGTTATTCATGGTCAGCTAATAATTCAAAACACATTGAAATAATATTAAAATTTTAATTACAATAAACAAATCAAAACCTATATTTATCTGTAATAAATTGAAATCATTTACTAGACAGAAACTATTCTTAAAATGTAAAATACTTCTTTACAAGTTGGAAACATATTCAAAATTATAATTACCCAGTAATTCAAGACCTATTAATATAATACTAAAAAAATTATTACCGTGTCATGTTATAATGATAATCAAAAACCCATTTTAAATATGGAATTACTTATTTACCAATTATAAAACAACTGCATTAAACTCACGTACAGTTCATACAAATTTTTTGAGATAATTACATAGCTGATTATCCTGGAACTTTGTTCTGATATAGATGTAGATGTTTATAATCACGAGTGAATATTAATTTTTTTTTGCATTCAAATTTATTTCATCCATGAAAATAAGATGTTTTCAGATATTCACCAGTTACGTGAAAGGCGACAATAAAACTCATTAGAGCTGAAGATCATAAAGAAAAGCAAATTAAATTGACAAACAGTTGAGCAAAACTAATGGACCCATGAGTCGTCGAAGTTCTGTAAAATATCTATGTAAGTAGAAAGGCGTGCATTCCATGGTCTCTGATTTCTGCAAAAGGTGGCCATCAGTCGAACAGTTTTGCGAGCGCTCAAATACGAGGCGGTTGGTAGTATCATGGGTTAAAGATTTTGTTGCCGCATCCGCATTTCCACAACAGGGGATAGTAATCCTCTACACGTTTTGGAATGCACTGCAGTTTTGGAGTGACGGCGCACTGCACAGGCTTACAAGGGTTGCACCCCTCGCATTTAGCAACGCATGATGGCGGCGCGGAGCCAGTATGCACCCCTCGCAATGCAACCTCGCTTCTAACCTCTCCCATCACCTGTAAAATCCGTTTTAATCATTCAATCGTACACCAATCCAATCCAATACACATTTACATAACAGATTGTCTATCTAATATCAAAGATTTCAGAAAGGAAAGGTTACAAGGAAAGCAGCGCTACGACGTTCCGACGAAGACGTGGTTTGTTTATCACTAATTTCTCTCCCAGCGATCTCTGCATTATCGAAAGGATTACTGTATAATATTGGTGTTTTTGTAGGCATGCGAGAAAACATTTTGTGCAAAATAAATTGAAAACTGAATTAATGTTTTATGTGAAGTACGCACCCCTAAAGCTCAATAATATTAAAACAGAAAGGAGGATCTTCATCCTGGCATAACGTGAAAATCCAGCTTCCATAACCGCGTGTCAACGTACTCCCTGACAAAGAATGAAGAACGCACTCCTTTAACGAAGATTGAAGAGAAATTGTGGAGCAGAATGTACTCTCTACTCTGTGATAAAGATTGAAGAGAAATTGTGCAACAGATGGCTCTTACAAATATTTAAAATAGTTAAATAAATTATATAGAAAACATCACAGAAAATATCTGGAGTCAAAGTCAACTAAACTGAAGTAAATCTAAATTAACTATAACACCTAACACACAACAGATGACACCTACAAATAATAGAAATAAATACGATGACACCTAACAAAATCTGAGATTACTATCTCAACACCCTCAGCAGAAATCTATCTCAACAGCCTCAGCAGAAATCTATTTGAAGAAGGTATTCTCCCAGCAAAATTCTCTTTGTATAATGTATGCAGAAGTCTATTTGAACAAGGTATTCTCCCAGCAAATCCTCTTTTTATAATGTATGCAGAAGTCTATTTGAACAAGGTTTTCTTCCAGCAAAATCTCTGTATATAATGTATGCAGAAGTCTATTTGAACAAGCTATTCTCCCAGCAAAATCTCTTTTTGTCAGAATATTGTATATATTGAATCTAAAGAGCTACGATGCTAATAATAAAAGGGAAAAGAAAATTATTAAAAGAAAAATTACGCATAAATCATAGAAGCAAATCCTATTGAAGAATCTGAAGAGCTACGACGCTAATAAGCATAAAAACAAAAATAACGCATAACTCATATAAGCGAGTCAGAGTGAATCTTTAGAGCTACGATCCAAATCGAGGAAAAAAATTGTAATTTGGGTAATTTTTCTAATTGCAAACGGGAACATACTTGGGTATTGGCAGGGTGGTTACGAGGTCCCTAGAAGTGGAGTAAAGAGATTGTAATTTGGGTAATTTTTCTAATTGCAAATAGGAACATACTTGTGTATTGGCAGGGTGGTTATGAGGTCCCTAGAAGTGATGAATTTGAAATTTTCTTAGTTTTATATATAGTATTAGGTTTTTTCTCATGCTTTCTGTGAATGGGACGGGTGAATTTTATCTTACACCCACTAGATTATCGATATGTAATTTCGGTAATTTTGATTTCGAAAGATATTTTAAAGAGATGCAATGATTTCATTTGTGTATTCAATAAATACAAGATTTTGTAATTGAGTAAAATATTCGCCATGCTTGGCGAGAGATTCACCAAAAAATTATATATACATATCATATTATTGATAAAAACGCCTTCCATTTTTCCTATATACCATGGAGATTCACCCATTTATTATACATGTAAATTTAGGGGGGGTTCTTAAAATTTTCCCTGTTCACAAAACTCCACTAGTTTGAGTTGGAATTTGAAATTCTTTTTCAAAGAAATTGCATATCAAATATGCATGAGTCTCGCTTCAAAATTAATATCTATGTACACTTTATACAACCAAACCACTTCATTGGATGCTTTAAAAGTCACATCTTCATAGTCTCTCTCTATATAAAAACCACATCTTTAAAACTCTCTATATATAATTTTTTTATTAATATTTTTTAACATGTCATATCTCTTTCTATGTTGTAGTGCCCCAGGATAAATGTAAATATTTGACTTTACTGTGGTAAAAGACAAACTGAATATGATATTATTATTTGTTTGAAATTTAATAATATTTTTTTAAAAAAAGATAAGAAATATTTTCTTTTAAGAGATGACAACTTCTCAAGGTGGAAGTTGGGGGAAAAAGATAGTTACAGTGATTGTAACCCTAACTACCTTCCCTAACTGGATGGTCTTCCAGAGGAAAAGAGGAAACGGGGGGAAAATCTGTGCTGGAAGAACAGGTAAAAAAAAATGGCTAAGTCTGGTGATGACCAGATAGCGAAGCACTAAGTGCAAGCATCTTGCTATGGATAGTGGTCCTGCAAGAGAGCTAGGGGGGAGATTCTGGTCCTGAAAGATGAATCTCAAGGATGGGTGGTAGACTGGAAGTGGGAAAATAGAGGTAATCTCAGCTTCTTGAGTGTTTCGCAAGTTACAGTGCCACAGGTAAGAGGGCCAAACCACTTAGAAAGCATTCAAAAGTATTAACGAGGTAGTCATTGTTTAAATGTTCACACTGTAATGATAAAGTAGTTAGAACCTAAGCCAACTATGAAAGTTGACTCCTACTATGTGCCCCATTTAAAAAAAAACTGTAAAGGTTATCCTAAAACTGTATAGTTAAAAAAAAAAAACATTCGCTCTTCAACTCTGATAGAATACGAGTAGTTCTCTACCAAGGAAGTGTTGGGTTCTGCAACAACAAAAAAAAGGAGAGCAAATAACCAAAGATGGACCATTTTCCAGAGTAATAAAGATTTTCTAGGGGTAGTGATGTAGGAAAATATTATAAAAAAAAAATTAATTAAGTGAGACTTCTAGTATGCCTAGTTCATTTAATGCTTTGGAGCATGGAAATAATTGCAACAAGCTAGAAAGCATTTCAACTCCAACAAAAATGACTTGGAAGGAATTCAGAAAAACAAATTTAGGTCATATTCTTATTTCTTAAAAAAAAGAATAGTGGCCGTGAAATAGGGAGATAACTCCTAAAGACTGGGCTCTATCATAACCTTGTAGTAGAAAGTTAAATTAGTTCCTGCGAGAAAAGAATGCAACCCAACATGCACTAGGAATTTAGGTGTAAGGAGTCAAGCTTAAACCTAAATGTTTGTTGCAACAAAAATTAAGATTCAGAAGGAATACACGTTTATGTTGTCTCTAAAAGATGGTCAACCCTATTCTCCGGGTGAACAGGCTTTCAGATTTCCAACTGAAAACTCAAGCCCCAACTATAAGCGTCCCTTCAAAACCCCATCAGAGATAACTCTGTTAACACTCAAACAAGTATTAGCGGATGAATATACTGTCCAGGTAGATTTAGAAACAAGAATTAGAAGATGATCATACTATTCGGGTTGATTTACAATCAAGAATTAGCAGACGATTTTACTGTCTGAGTCAATTTACCAAACAAAAAAAAATATAATCATCACCTCTAGAGAATAGCATAGCTAGAGGAGCCAAAAAGAAATGATAGTCGAAGGACAATAATACATGATAGTATTGCTTGAAATCAGCAAGAGTACTCCGTGGAACATAACTGAGGAAGGAAACCTTCCAGATGCACAAAGTCTACCAATCTATTACCCATTAAAGAAGATTACAAACGTATGTGTCTTCCAGTGTTTAAAAAAATCTAAAAACAGAGATGGGTCATACTGTAGGAAACTTATTACATTTATAAAGTTGCCGAGTGTGGCTCAAAAAAAATCTCAGAGGTGAAAACCCTTATTTTAACCTGCTTCTTGAAAAAAAATAACACAAGAGCAACAGGACTCAAGTTTCTAGAATGAAACTAGAGAGGTATACCCTTTACAATACATACATTAGCAAATACCAAATATGAGTTCGAGAAGATATCTAGACTACACAGGAAGGGTTAATCATCCCTTCCACAAGAGATCAATAAAAGGACTGTAGTGTAATGTAACACAATCAGGGTAGAAAGCCTCATACCCGGTGGAAACCTTGATCGTAACCCCACTCTTTGAAGGCTTTGCTCCCAACTAGAACCAAGCTTGAAGCCAAAGTGGAAGTGAACCTGCATGCAACCACCATAGATAGGTTAAATAACTGAAGAAGTTCTCAGGGAAAAGGAAGAGAACTTATTTTGTAGAGAGGATTGGATTTTACCAGTGTTGCACAAAGGAAAATGAGAATAAGTAATCTACACAGCTGAAATCTTACCCGATAATCCGATTCTGGTAGTGAGGACAGGGTTTGGCATTCTGAGCGCCCTTCACAATCTCCATAGAATCTTGGATCGAAGCAGAGAGAAAAAACAATGGACGGAAGCAATAGACCAAGCAGAGAAACAAGAGAAACGACGGATGAATAAGTCCCCGAAATGATACCAAGGATTTTTAAAGTTGAATGAGCCATCCATAACCGTTGGATAGCTCAGCAAATCCCAACAACGTCGATTCAACAAGAATCCTGAGCCGGTAGCTGAGCTGTTTAGGACTACACCTGCCACATACAGTGGGTAGTGCAGACAATTAATAAACAAACTGAGTTATCCAGAATCAAAGCTGCTAGCCAATAGATAGAGATCACTTAACACAAGTTTCAATGCCAACCAATGGTTTAGATTGACTTTCCTTGGCAAAAGAGTCCCGTCTAATTGATAAAATAGTACGACTTCATAAGTGTATGGGTTAATGTTTATATTTGATAGGGATTGGCGTAAAACAATGAATGTGAATATATACATAAATTATGCATTTACATAATTTTGTAAAAAAAAAAATTAACTGGGTACATGACAAGTGGTATCAGAGCCAAGTTTCAAAAACTATGGCCTCTGGGAAATAAACAAATAAAGTGAATTCATTATATATTTTTAATTTGCAATTCTATTTTGTATTTAAAGGAAAAGAGTCAATGCGTTAACCTTTCTTTTGTTTCTTTTCTTAGGCTAATACCAGGGAAAATAGAAGAAAACTAATGTGAGAAGGGCAGACAACATTCCACATAGGTTTGTAGCGGGTTAGGGACCTGCAACAAGCCCTAGAAATAACCCAGAATTATGGGTATAGCTTGGAGAAGAGGCTCGTAATATGAACCTTTCAATATTAGAGACAGTACAGGAGTTGAAAAATGAAATAGCTTGATTGTGGGAGGATAACGTGAGGTTAACCATGGAACAAGAGACGATTATAAAGAGCCTATTTGAGAAGCAGAATCAGGAACCACTAAATCCCAGTGCTGAGCAGCAAAGGGTGTCAGAGGAGCAGAATCACTACATAGAACAAGAGGAGTCAAAAGGAAGGGATGAAGAATGAGAAGAACGATCTGATAATGCTTCCGAGCAACAGACATAAAAAAGGAAATTGATAGAACTACAAGGGGAATTTCATAAGATAAAACCGCCACACTTTGATGGGGAATTGGAGGAAGCAGCTGAGGTTTGGTTGATTAATATGAAAAAATACTTCTAGCTATATGAATACGATCACAATCTCAAGACACGGTTAGCCATTTTCCAATTACAAGGGAAAGCCAACCTGTGGTGGGAGGAAGTTAAGATTGTAAGAGGAGTAAGTGAGCAAAATATTACCTGGGAAAAATTTCAAAAATACTTTAAGGAAAGATACCTAATAGAACATTTTTATGATGAAAAATCAAGAGAATTCCATGACTTGTGACTGGGACAACAAACCATGGATGAATTTATCACTCGTTTTACTTCATTGCTCTATTTTGTGCCTTATATTAGGGAGGAAAAGGCTAAAGTATAGAGGTTCGTTAGTAGTTTACCTTTGAGTATGAGGGAAAGAATTGAGTTTAACAATCCAAAGACAATAGATGAAGTAATACATAAAGCCAGTATTTGTTACCAACAAAGTAAATAGAAGGGAGAAATCCCAGGTAAAAGATGGACTCATAAGAGAAGCGACAAGTTGGTTGGAAATAATAAAGGGAATTGAGAAGGAGGTAACAAGGGTTTTGCCAAAGGGAAAAACAGTAGAAATTTAAAGAAAAATTCACTCAGGTCAAAGCCAATGAATGTGTCTAGAATCAACGAAGAACTTGGAAAGTTAGACAGTGAAGGGACAACAAGGCCTCCAGTGCAATGTTGGGGCTGCGGTGGGCCTCATTACCTTAAAAACTGTCCACAACGAAAGGGAACCGAACAGGTTTCCCAGATCCATGAAGAATCTACAGTCGGTGATGTAGGACATAGTCTACCAAGGATTAATGCTGCCCTGGAAGATTGTCAGGTGGAGTACGAGCCGACCATGGTGGAATTTAAAGATAAGATCTCAAACCTTACTGTAACTGTTTTAATTGATCTTGGAGCTACATTAAGTTATATTAGCCCTAAGGTTTTGGAGCATTGTAGATTGCAACCTATTAAATTTAAGGACCCTTGGCTCGTACAGCTGGCTACAGGGGCAAAGAGACGAGTGCTTGTTAAGGTCAATAACTGCCCTTTAAAGATAGCAGGACAACCAATGATGGAAGATTTAAATGTGCTTCCCCTTGGTTCGTATGATGTCCTGATTAGTATGGACTGGTTAGAAAAACATTGGTCCATAGTTAACTATAAAACAAAGAGTATCTATTAAAAAGATGAGCTTGGAGAAAGGCAAGAGATGCAAGAAATTAAGCGGCCAGTGCAGATTCGACTAATCACTGCCTCTCAATTAGCAAAATGAATTAGGAAGGGATGTTAGATTTATGCCATCCAAGTGGGTTATGCTAACTCGAAAAATAAAATAGCCACATTGGAAAACATTCCTGTGATACAAGAATTTGCTGATGTGTTTCCATAAGAGATTCCTGGACTGCCAACTAAGAGAGACATAGACTTTACTATAGGAATGGTGCCAAGGGCAGTTGCAGTATCTCGAGCACCCTACAGAATGAGCACACTAGAATTGAGAGAGTTAAAAATGTAATTACAGGAGATGTTAGACAAAAACTACATTTGCCCCAGTGTGTCCCCTTGGGAAGCCCTAGTATTTTTTGTTAAGGAAAAGGATAGGACCTTTCACATGTGTAGGGATTATCATCAATTGAATAAATTGACAATAAAAAATAAGTATCCTCTACCCCGCATTGATGAACTTTTTAATCAAGTAAAAGGAGCAATGGTATTCTCCAAGATTGAATTATGATCAGTGTATCACCAAATCAGGATTAAGGAGGAAGACATAGCTAAAACTACTTTTAGAACTCGATATGGTCATTATGAGTTTGTGGTGCTACCCTTTGGGTTAAGCAATGCCCTGCAACCTTTATGTGTTTAATGAAAATCATATTTCATCAGTATTTGGATAAGTTTGTGCTGATTTTTATTGATGATATGCTAATCTATGGAAGAGCATAAGGAGCACCTCAGATTGGTACTGTAAACCCTTTAAGAACACCAGTTATATGCCAAGTTTAGCAAGTGCAAATTTTTTAAGGAACAAATACAATATTTGGGACATATAATCATTAAAGAAGGGATCGTGGTACACCCCGAAAAGATAAGGAGAATAATGGAATGGCTGGTACAAAAGGATGCGGCTGACAACATATCCTTCATGGGATTAGTAGGATATTACAGATGGTTTGTAGAAGGATTCTCGAGAGTAGCTTATCCTATCACTTCCTTACAGGAAAAGGGAAGAACTTTTAGTTAGACCCCAGAATGGCAAAAGATTTTTCAGCAACTTAAGCATCTGCTCACCACCTCACCCATTCTAAGCATAGCTGATCCTGGTAAAGACTATGTGGTGTGCACAAATGCAAGCAAGGAAGGGGTAGGAGGCGTTTTGATGAAAGAAGAGAGGGTAATTGCTTATGAATCAAGAAAATTAAAAGAACATGAGCATAAATATTCTACTTATGATCTAAAGTTGGCAGCCATCATTCACGCTTGAAAAATGTGGTGACATTATCTTATGGGAAGAAATTTTTTATTACTGATAGACCACCATAGTCTAACCAATTATTTTAGCCAGCCCATCTTAAATGCTAGGCAAGCACAGTGGGTGGATTTCTTAAGTGGTTTTGATTTCGAGATCAAGCATTTGAAAGGGAGAGAA
Source organism: Pinus taeda (assembly GCA_000404065.3). Lineage (NCBI taxonomy): Eukaryota > Viridiplantae > Streptophyta > Pinopsida > Pinales > Pinaceae > Pinus > Pinus taeda. The sequence goes on along the minus strand of APFE031120848.1, from coordinate 12,357 downwards.
AATTGGGTGGTCTATCTAAGCCTGTATATCTACACCTTGGAAGATAACAGGACGTTGATTGTGCTTGGTTATGTTATATAATATTTAATTATCCAATTGACGACATGTTGGGGTGCTCTGAGGGCGACACCTGGCTCCTCGGTTCCCACCATCGATTCGCATCACTGATCTTCTGGCTGGGTAGCCAGCCGCATTAATGTTCAGTCCCACCATACCACTCCTTGGAATTCCAACAGTAATCATCAGCGGAGATCATTTCTAGCAGTTGAACGGTGGAGATCTGAGGTGTCTTGGTGGTGAACTCATATAGGGTTTCCTTTGCTCGTTTGTCAGTCATTTGCATTGTTGTTCAGCTCCGCGGAGTAGCCCTTGCTTCGGCTTTTCTGCCACACCGGGTTGTCATTGTGTATGCGCTCCTGGTGCAATTCCTCCGCATCCTTGAAGGTATTCATGAGCCGACTTGATTGAAGATGAAACCCTCACTGTCTCTCGTCCTAAACCATCTGCAACCAGGTGATGCGTAATTCCTTCAACTCATTATTGTGCTAATTCATTCTCTTTTGTTTTTACCTGGTATTTTTCGTGAATGAGCTAACCACCCCATTTGATATTGACTGGAGCAGGGTAGCAGACCGATTGGGGTCGCGATGTCGCAGAGGAGACAGGGTTTCGACCAGCGATACCCTAACCTAGTAAGTATTCTACCACTGCAATTTTTGCTGGTTGTTTAAATCTTGGGTTCTGGCTTATTAGCGTTTTTCTTTATCAGGGTCTTGTCGATTCTACCATAGCATGGCGTACTGGTTTCAACTCAACAGACTTATCTTTCTGTTCATTTTTTTTCATCGCCCTGGGGTTTAGGCCCAGGTCGTCGAATGGGTAGAATGTTCATAGGTCGATGTTCGGTTATGGCCTTAACCTGGAACCGCCGAAAGCCCAGACCTATGGTGTCGAGCTCTAACTCGTTTACCCCTATCCATAATGTAATTTATTCTAATTCTCAGTGTAATGTACTGCCATGATTCAATGTTATGGGCCGCAGCTAAATGTATTAAATTTTCTGGGTTTATTCCCAAATTGTCGAGCAGGTCATTTATTATCACTGTTCTTATTTTACTGTTGCTATTCGATATATTTATATTCTAATAGCTCACGGTATTGCTCCATATGAGCCACTGAATCTTTTCATTTTACCCATTGTAAGTTATTTTGTTTTAATGCAATGTTTCTGAGGTTCTGGCTATCGGTCCTGCCTTTCCAGGGTTTGGCGCCTATATGATTTAATTGATTTGAATATATGTAATGAGCTGGTAATGATGAAGCCGTGTGTCGATGTTTAATATACGTGTGACAGACTTTTATTCATCATTCTGTTATATATGTGCGTGGGTTTAAGATAGAGCCGGTTTACGGCCTGGTAATGAATTCCACATCTTCGTGGTTACCACCATTCTCATTATTAGTTAATGTTTATTCTGTTAATTGCTCAGGTTGAATGCTTCATTATTTGTTTTCTTGCTTCGATGTGAATGGGTATTTCCGCCGAGCGGATGGTATGACCTTTGGATTCAACTTTTCCCTATCTTGGCATTATACCGAGCGTCATACCACCAGGTGGTACCTCCCTGTGTATGCGACCAACTAGACACTTTACAGTTATGATACTTGGTGGTTATATTCATAGTTTTCACTTAGTGAGTCTATTACAGGATTCTTGTTTTTGGTAACCCTTATTGAGACAATGATTCTTGCGAGGGTTTGTATTGCTATTTACTTGGAAATAAGTATATTTGCAGGATACCATAATATCTTCTTGACTGCTACCTTTCGTGATGATATCTTATTCTAAGTATATGCGCATTGTTTTGTTCACTTCTTCGATACTTATACAATTATTGATACGTATAAGTTGCTACTCATGGAATTCTGTGTTAGGTTTGAATGATTAATTCTGGTGTTGTTGTATAGCGTAGATATTAATATCTATATACCGGTTTTCATATTCGGTAATGGTAGTTAGGCTATTCTATTCAATTCTTGCACCTAATCATTAATGTCTCCTTATTTAACACTATTTGACTGGTCCGTAGGCAAAGTACAAGCTACTGTTAAGATTCTCATTCTCTGTTTCTATCTCGTACTTTATGCATAATTATAAATATATAACAGAGGCGTTAATCATTACCGGTATTGACTTCAGTATTACTCAGGTTCTGATTTACAGCCCAAAAGCCACACTCATAGCAACTATAATCAGATTCTTAAGAATATCAGGGTAATAACTAGTCTTCCAGATTTAATAAAAACTACAGATACTTACCTGTGTATCCTTGTCTTTTATCTTCTACACTTCTACAACACGTAGAAGGTGATAGAATGCTTGATGTCCTCCCAGCCACGAGACCAGTCGTCCGAACGGAGTCTCTCCCCCAAGCTCTCTTTCCGGCCACTGCCTCAGCAATATGCAACACAAAGTGTGCCTATGCTATCTGGTCCTCACCAGACGTAGCACCCTCTTCTTCTACCCCAGTGCCTTTTCTTTTCTTCCCGTTTGTTCATTCAACAACCCGGGCCTTTTCTTCTTTCCCCTTTTCTATGGGAAAGAGAGAATAGTTAGGGTTTCCCCTAATATGCTGGCAACTGTTTTCCTTTATCTTTAAGCATGAAGAGTAAAATAACTTTTCACATAAAGTTACTGTGTACATATATATCATGCAATTCATATTATACCATTTGCACAAATAATATTTTCATCCTTTTCAAGAAATAATAATTTCTGTTATTTTTATTCACCTATAAGGGTAAATAACAATTTATTTACGTAAATGTCTGGTCATTACATCTCCTCCCCCTGAGATTGGACACCGTCTCGGTGTCTTACAGATCCGAACAGGTCAGGATAGGTCCTTTTCATCAACTCCTCATCTTCCCAAGTGGCCTCGTTAGGGCCAAAATGTCGCCATTGCACCTTAACTTGGGTAATAGCTCGTTTCCGCAGCTACACTTCTCTCTGGTCGAGAATGCTCAGCGGTTCGACTAGAACCTCTCCTTCCAGTTCGACCTGCAACACACAATTCTTGAATTAGCTTCCTTTTTCATACATAATTTTTGACTGAATTTTATCATAACAATCACCCACCTGAATCTCCTGCCATTGGATTACGTGCTTAGGGTCATACACATATTTCTTTAAGACAGAAACATGAAACATGTTATGGACTCGGATGTGACTTGGCAGGTCCAGTTGGTAAGCTACTGGTCCGACCCTTGCTAAAATTTGAAAGGGTCCACAATATCGGGGTGCCAATTTAGCGCATCCACTCCACTGCAAAGTACTTCTTTTGGCCTAAATTCGAATGTACACGTGGTCCCCAACCTGAAACTCCTTAAACCTTCTCTTTCGATCAACGAAATTCTTTTGTCTATCTTGGGCAGCTTTCAAATTAATACGTACCCTCTTTACCATATCTTCCATCTCCTTCAACATCTCAGGACCTAGACTCAATTTGTCTTCCGGTCCTCCCCAACTGGTGGGTGTACGACATTTCTGACCGTCCAAAACTTCAAATGGACTCATTTGGGTTGAGGTATGGTAACCGTTGTTGTACGCGAACTCTACAAGATGTAAGTAATCTTCCCACCTTGTGGGTTGCTGCATGACATAAGCCCTTAGCATATCCTCCACCATCTGATTTACTCATTCCGTTTGCCCATCAGTCTGTGGGTGGTAGGCTGTGCTGAAGTTTAGTTGAGTTCCTAATTCAGCAAACAATGTTTTCCAAAATGCTGATGTGAATTTCACATCACGATCAAAAATTATTGTTTTCGGAAGTCCATGCAACTTGAATATATTCTGCATAAAAATGTGGGCGATCTGCGTGGCTTTATATGTAGATTGCACCGGTATAAAGTGTGCAGCCTTACTTAGTTTTTCCACTACCACGAAAATGGAGTCATTATTCCTTTTTGTTCTGGGTAATCTTGTAATAAAGTCCATGGAGATGATTTCCCATTTCCATTCTGGAACTAGCAATGGTTGTAGCAATCCTGTTGGATGTTGATGTTCTGCTTTAATCTGTTGACCTTCTAAGCACCGTGCCAGGTATTCAACTATGCTTTTCTTCATTCCAGGCCAGAAATATTCTTTCCGGATTGCTGTTATCATCTTTTGATAACCCGGATGCCCTGCGTAATGGCTGATATGAAATTCATCCGTAATCAGATTTCTAATTCTGCTTTGATTAGGCACATACAATCTTTTCTTGAAGTAAATCCTTCCAGCATCGTCTACTTCATATTCTTGTTGGTTGTCTTCTTTAGCAGATTACTGTATCTGCAATTTCAATTGCTGATATTCATTATCTTGATCGGCAATTTCTTTTATCATTTCCAGGAAGGGACTTTCCCATCCACTAAAGGAAACTTCGTACAAATTGTGTATTTTCCGGCTCAAGGCGTCTGCTACTTTATTTTCCTTTCCTTGCAAATGCTTTATGTCAAAATCAAAGCCACTTAGAAAGTCCACCCACCTTGCTTGCCTAGCATTTAAGGTAGGTTGGCTGAAATAATTAGTCAAACTGTGATGGTCGGTATGCAGCAAAAATTTCCGGCCCATGAGATAGTGCCTCCACATCTTCAGGGCATGAATAACGGCAGCCAACTCTAAGTCATAAGCAGAATATTTCTGCTCATGTTCTTTCAATTTTCGAGACTCGTATGCAATCACCCTGCCTTCTTGCATCAAGACCCCTCCCAATCCCTCTTTACTAGCATCTGTACATACTACATAATCCTTATTGGGATCTGCTATACTCAGAATAGGGGCTGTGGTGAGCAGATGTTTCAATTGCTCGAAACTTTTCTGGCAATTTGGGGTCCAATGAAACAGTTTTCTTTTCTTCTGCAGAGAAGTAATGGGGAATGCTACCTTAGAGAAACCTTCCATGAATCTCCTGTAATACCCAGCTAACCCCATGAAAGATCGGACATCTGCTACATCCTTTGGAACCGGCCATTCCATTATAGCTTTTATCTTTTCCGGATCCACTGCAATTCCATCCTTTGTGATTACGTGACCCAAATACTGAATTTCTTCTTTGAAAAAGTCACATTTACTAAACTTAGCGTACAGCTGATGTTCTCGAAGGGTTTGCAATACTATTCAGAGATGTTCGTGATGTTCTTCGATAGTGCGTGAGTAGATTAAGATATCATCAATGAATATCAGCACGAACTGGTCCAAATAGGGATGGAAAATACCGTTCATTAAACACATGAAGGTTGTCGGGGCGTTGGTGAGTCCAAACGGCAAAACCACGAATTCATAGTGCCCATACCTGGTTCTAAAAGTTGTTTTAGCGATGTCCTCATCCTTAATTCTGATCTGGTGGTAACCTGATCATAAATCGATCTTAGAGAACACTGTCGCGCCTTTTACTTGGTCGAACAATTCATTGATCCGAGGAAGAGGATACTTGTTTTTAATAGTCAACTTATTCAATTGTCTGTAATCAATACACATCTGGAGGGTGTCGTCTTTCTTCTTGACAAATAACACTGGCGCCCCCCATGGAGACACACTAGGACGGATGTAATTCTTGTCCAATAATTCTTGCAACTGCATTTTTAATTCCGTCAACTCAGGTACACTCATTCTGTAGGGTGCTCGTGATACTGGTGCAGCCCCTGGTACCAACTCTATAGTAAAATCTATGTTTCTTCGCGGTGGTAGTCTTGGAATTTCTTCTGGAAACACATCTGTAAATTCCTGTATTACAGGGATATTATTCAAAGATGCAGATTTATCCTTGGAGTTTTCATAACCCACTTGGATGGCGTACACTTGATAGCCTTTCCGTACACATTTCACCAATTGATTTGCAGTTATCGGTCGAACCTGCACTGGTCGCTTGATTCCCTGCATTTCCTTGTTGTTTCCCTGTTGATCTTTGTAATAAATAATTTTGGTCTTGCAATCAACTAATGACCAGTGTTTCTCCAACCAGTCCATACCGATTAGAATATCATAGGAACCCAGAGGGAGTATGTTCAGGTCAGCTGTTATTGGCTGGTCTGCTATAGTAAATGAGTAGTCGTTGATCTTGGCTGTTACCCGCCGCTTAGCTCCAGTAGCTAATTGCACTAGCCATGGGTTTTTAAATTTAACAGATTGTATATTACAACGTTCCACTACTTTTGGGTTCACATAACTTAACATGGCCCCGGGATCAATCAAAACAGATATGGTAAGGTTTGAAATTTTACCTTCGAACTCGACCATGGTTGGCTGATATTCTGCCTGTCGATCCTCTAAAGCCGCATTGATTCTGGGTACGCTTTGACCCACTTCGCCAACAGTTGATGCTTCATGAATTTGGGATAATTGTTCAGTCCCCTTCCGTTGTGGGCAATTTTTGATGTAGTTAGGTCCCCCACAACCCCAGCACTGCACAGGGGGTCTTGCTGTGCCCTCATTGTCCAATCTGATTTGTTGTTCAATGACCTTAGACTCGTTTACAGATCTGAACTTGGAGGTAGTTCTGGCTGCAAATCTGTTGTTTGTTCCTTTGCCAACTCCCTTATTTCCATTATTGCGAATCCCTTTGTTGTTTCCAACTGTCTTAAAATTCTTCTTCTCATTCCATTTCTTGCTAGCAATTTCCCCTTTCTGTTTACCTTGCTGATAGTAGATTCTAGCCTTGCGGATTACTTCATCCACTAATTTTGGATTATCGAATTCAATTCTTTCCCGCATATACGGGGGTAAACTGCTAACAAATCGTTGCACTTTCGCTTTTTCCTCTCTTATATATGGTACGTAGCGGAGTAGGGAAGTAAAACGGGTGATGAATTCATCCATAGTCTGCTGCCCCAACCGCAGATCATGGAATTCTCTGGCTTTTTCATCATAAAAGCGTTCGGTTAGATATCTCTCCTTAAAGAACCTTTGGAAATTGTCCCATGTTATGTTTTGCTCTGTCACCCCTTTTACGATCTTCACTTCCTCCCACCATAAGGTGGCCTTTCCTTGTAATTGAAAGATAGCCAGTCGTGCTTTAAGATAGTGATCGTACTCATAAAGCTGAAAATACTTATTCATATTGATTAACCATGCTTCAGCGGCTTCCTCTTGTTCTCTGTCAAAATGCGGTGGTTTAATCTTACGAAATTCCCCTTGCAGTTCTACCCTGTGTCTTTTCGAGGTTTGCTGTTCAAATGCATTGTCAGAGCGTTCTTCCTACTCCTCCGAACCTTCGGGGGGTATGTGATGATTCTTCTCTTTCGACATCCTTTGCTATTCCGCACTTGGATTAATTGGTAGTTGATTTTGTCTGTCAGACAAACTTTTCAAAATTCTTTCTTGTTCCATTGTCAATTGGGAGTTATCTTCGCGTAGTCGAGCCATCTCATTCTTCAGCTCCTGCACAGTCTCCAGAATTGCTTGATTTGTGATTCTGGCTTCTTCGCCAAGTTGTACCCACAATTCTGGGTTATTTTCTGCACCGGCTACACCCTGTCCCATTACAGGTCGTCGCGATGTATTTTCCGCTCTTCTCATGTCTGTTATTCTCAGAATCTAGTCCTGTGTAAGAAAAACATTCACAAGTAATAAAGAAACTGATTATTTGTCAATCCATTTCCACAATTGTCCATTCATCATTGTCTTACCCAGAGGCCACAGTGCTGTATCTAGGCTCTGATACCATATGTCATATACCTCCATAAGTTAACATTACACAATTAAAAAAAAAATTTAAACTATACCTACACATCACATAATCTTTTCACCACGGTAATGTTATTTATGATAACAGATATAATTATTAATGTGTTAAGCCTGTATATCTACCCCTTGGCAGATAATAGGATGTTGATTGTCCTTGGTTATGTTATATAATATTTAATTATCCAATTGACGGCAAGTTGGGGTGCTCTGAGGGCGACACCTGGCTCCTCGGTTCCCGCCATCGATTCGCATCACTGATCTTCTGGCTGGGTAGCTGGCAGCATTAATGTTCAGTCCCACCATACCACTCCTCGGAATTCCAACAGTAATCATCGGCGGAGATCGTTTCTAGCAATTGAACGGTGGAGATCTGAGGTGTCTTGGCGGTGAACTCATATAGGGTTTCCTTTGCTCGTTTGTCGGTCATTTGCATTGTTGTTCAGCTCCGTAGAGTAGCCCTTGCTTCGGCTTCACTGTCACACCGGGTTGTCATTGTGTAGGAACTCCTAGTGCAATTCCTCCACATCCTTGAAGGTATTCATGAGCCGACTTGATTGAAGATGGAACCCTCACTGTCTCTCGTCCTAAACCATCTGCAACCAGGTGATGCGTAATTCCTTCAACTCATTACTGTGCTAATTCATTCTCTTTTGTTTTTACCTGGTATTTTTCGTGAATGAGCTAACCACCCCATTTGATATTGACTGGAGTAGGGTAGCAGACTGATTGGGGTCGCGATGTCGCAGAGGAGACAGGGGTTCGACCAACGATACCCTAACCTGGTAAGTATTCTACCACTGCAATTTTTGTTGATTGTTTAAATCTTGGGTTCCGGCTTATTAGCGTTTTTCTTTATCAGGGTCTTGTCGATTCTACCATAGCATGGCGTACTGGTTTCACCTCGACAGACTTATCTTTCTGCTCATTGTTTTTCATCACCCTAGGGTTTAGGCCCAGGTCGTCGAATGGGTAGAATGTTCATAGGTCGATGTTCGGTTATGGCCTTAACCTGGAACCGCCGAAAGCCCAGACCTATGGTGGCGAGCTCTAACTCATTTACCCCTATCCATAATGTAATTTATTCTAATTCTCAGTGTAATGTACTGCCATGATTCAATGTTATGGGCCGCAACTAAATGTATTAAATTTTTTGGATTTATTCCAAAATTGTCGAGCAGGTCCTTTATTATCACTGTTCTTATTTTACTATTGCTATTCGATATATTTATATTCTAATAGCTCACGGTATCGCTCCATATGAGCCACCGAATATTTTCATTTTACCCATTGTAAGTTATTTTGTTTTAATGCAATGTTTCTGAGGTTCTGGCTATCGGTCTTGCCTTTCCAGGGTTTGCGCCTATATGATTTAATTGATTTGAATATATGTAATGAGCTGGTAATGATGAAGCCGTGTGTCGATGTTTAATATACGTGTGACAGACTTTTATTCATCATTCTGTTATATATGTGCGTGGGTTTAAGATAGAGCCAATTTATGGCCTGGTAATGAATTCCACATCTTCGTGGTTACCACCATTCTCATTATTAGTTAATGTTTATTCTGTTAATTGCTCAGGTTGAATCATTCATTATTTGTTTTCTTGCTTCGATGTGAATGGGTATTTCTGCCGAGCGGATGGTATGACCTTCGGATTCAACCCCTCCCTATCTTGGCATTATACCGGGCGTCATACCACTAGGTGGTACCTCCCTGTGTATGCGACCAACTAGACACTTTTACAGTTATGATACTTGGCGGTTATATTCATAGTTTTCACTTTGTGAGTCTATTACAAGATTCTTGTTTCTGGTAACCCTTATCGAGACAATGATTCTTGCGAGGGTTTGTATTGCTGTTTACCTGGAAATAAGTATATTTGCAGGATACCATAATATCTTATTGACTGCTACCTTTCGTGATGATATCTTATTCTAAGTATATGCGCATTGTTTTGTTCACTTCTTCGATACTTATACAATTATTAATACGTATAAGTTGCTGCTCATGGAATTCTGTGTTAGGTTTGAATGATTAATTCTGGTGTTGTTGTATAGCGCAGATATTAATATCTATATACCAGTTTTCATATCCGGTAATGGTAGTTAGGCTATTCTATTCAATTCTTGCACCTAATCATTAATGTCTCCTTATTTAAGACTATTTGACTGGTCCGTAGGCAAAGTACAAGCTACTTTTCAGATTCTCATTCTCTGTTTCTATCTCGTACTTTATGCATAATTATAAATATATAACAGAGGCGTTAATCATTACCGGTATTGACTTCAGTAATACTCAGGTTCTGATTTACAACCCAAAAGCCACACTCACAGCAACTATAATCAGATTCTTAAGAATATCAGGGTAATAACTAGTCTTCCAGATTTAATAAAAACTACAGATACTTACCTGTGTATCCTTGTCTTTTATCTTCTACACTTCTACAACACGTAGAAGGTGATAGAATGCTTGATGTCCTCCCAGCCACGAGACCAGTCGTCCGAACGGAGTCTCTCCCCCAAGCTCTCTTTCCGGCCACTGCCTCAGCAATATGCAACACAAAGTGTGCCTATGCTATCTGGTCCTCACCAAAAGTAGCACCCTCTTCTTCTGCCCCAGTGCCTTTTCTTTTCTTCCCGTTTGTTCATTCAAGAACCTGGGTCTTTTCTTCTTTCCCCTTTTCTATGGTAAAGAGAGAACAGTTAGGGTTTCCCCTAATATGCTGGCAACTGTTTTCCTTTATCTTTAAGCAGGAAGAGTAAAATAACTTTTCACATAAAGTTACTGTGTACATATATATCATGCAATTCATATTATACCATTTGCACAAATAATATTTTCATCCTTTTCAAGAAATAATAATTTATGTTATTTTTATTCACCTATAAGGGTAAATAACAATTTATTTACGTAAATGTCTGGTCATTACAGAATTCAAGCAAAAAAGAGTACATTACAATGGAGCGGGTGTGCTAAGTTGGCACCCAGATTTTGTGGACCTTTTTAGGTCTTAGCAAGAATTGGGTCGGTAGCATACCAGCCCACTCTGCCAAGTAATATGCGGGTCCATAATGTCTACCATGTTTCCGTATTAAAAAAATATGTTTATGATCCTAAGCATGTAATCTATTGGCAGGATATAAAGGTCGAACTGGAAGGAGAAATCATGGTCGAGCCACTGAACGTCCTTGACCGAAGAGAAGTAATGTTGTAGAAGCAAGCTATTACCCAAGTCAAAGTGCAGTGGCAGCACCTTGGACCTGATGAGGCCACCTAGGAATATGAAGAACTCATGAAAAAAAACTTATCCAAGGTTGCTCATGACCGAAAGACATCACGACGATGTCCAATTTTAGGAGGGGGACATGTAATGCCCTAGGATAAATGTAAATATTTGACTTTACTATGGTAAAAGACAAATTGAATATGATATTATTATCTATTTGAAATTTAATAATATTTTTTTTTAAGGTTAAGAAATGTTCTCTTTTAAGAGCTGGCAACTTCTTAAGGAGGAAGTTGGGGGAAAAAGAAAGTTCCATTGATTGCAACCCTAACTACCTTCCCTAACAAGAAGGGCTTCTCAAGGAAAAGAGGAAAAGGGGGGAAAATATGTGCTGGAGGGACAGACAGAAAAAAATAAGAATAAAAATGGCTAAGTCTGGTGACGACCAGATAGCTAAGCACTAAGTGCAGACATCTTGTTGTGGACAGTGGTCCTCCAAGAGAGCTAGGGGGAGATTTTGGTCCTGAAAGATGAATTTCAAGGATGGGTGGTAGACTCAAAGCGAGAGAATAGAGGTAATCTCAGCTTCTCGAGTGTTTCGAAAGTTACAGTGGCACAGGTAAGTGGACCGAACCACTTAGAAAGCATTCAAAAGTATTAATGAGGTATTCATTGTTTTAAGAATTCGCACTATAATGATAAAGTAGTTATAACCTACCTGAGAGCCTTTGTGAAGATGTCTGCAACCTGATCATCTGTTGAAAAATATTGCACTTCAAGAACATGGTCATGAATGAGTTTTCTGATGAAGTGCATGTGTAGTTCAATGTGTTTGCTGCGCTGATGCTGGACTGGATCTTTGCATAGCTGAATGGCACTTTGATTATCACACTAAAGTGTGGTTGGATGCTGCTGCTCAAAGCCAAATTCTGATAGGATCTGACGAAGCCACAAGGCTTCCTTACTAGCTTCCACGGCACCACGATACTCTGCTTCTGCTGACGAAAGAGAAATGGCAGCCTGTTTCTTACAAGCCCTTGTAATAGGTCCTGAACCAAGAGTGAAGACATAACCGGCAGTAGACTTCCGATCATCAGGGTCACCAGCCCAATCAGAATCAGTGAAACCAACTAATAGAGGAGTTGCTTTGGCACTGTAATGAATCCCAAACTGTATTGTACCTCGAGCATAACGAAGTATTCTTTTAGCTGCTTTCCAATGACTTTCACGGGGGTTTTGCAAAAAACGAGCAACAAGGCCAACAGCAAAGGAAAGGTCAGGACGAGTATGGGTTAAATACAAGAGTTTTCCTACAAGTTGACGGTATAAGGTTGCATCAACTTCAGGAGAAGTACAAGAGACTGAAAGTTTGACTCCAGACTGAAAGGGAGAAGGAGCTGGCTT
>APFE031120847.1:0-10758 GCA_000404065.3 Pinus taeda | reverse complement strand
ACTTTTGGGTGTGAAGTGTGAATTAAAGAAAAGAAAAGAAAAGTTTATTTCATTAGAAGTTTCCTTTCGAACCCTATAGAAATTACTCTTCATCGAAAAACAATGACAAAGTGCACATGCATATAGTTAGGTTTTATTAATTTCTTTTGCGTCGAAAAAAAAACACCACTAGTTTCACTTCCATCATCCCTTGACTTAAAAAACAGCCCTTAAAATCAAGCGCTAACTAAAATTTACTAGAACTTTTTCTTTTAAGTTAAATATACCAACAAGTGTTAGGATTTTTGGGCCTTTGATTAGGTGAGTGGAGAGTTAACTCTCCAAGGCCGTATTAAACGTCAAACATAGGAGTCTGATTAACGAGAGAAAATTCAATAGTGTTAGGAAGACCAGGAAAGCTCTGGATCTGGGCGTTAAGCACGAGGGTCTGTGAAGATAGGGAAGAGAGATACCCCCTCTCCTACTTCTCCGAACTTACCTCACGATTGTTCCACGTGCCTTATGCGACGAGTTGGTATCCATAGTTGCTTCTCCTAGGGAACGACATAGGTGGCTGTGGAGGGGAATCCCGTGGCACCTGAGGTCGACGTTGTATCACTCTCAGCAGCACTACTGGAGGGCACCCTTGCGAAGCTTGGGGGCTTGCACCGGTGCAGACTGTTGTTAGGAGGTTAGCGTAACTTCCTCTGATACCTTCGCTAATAGGCCTGGGCCCTCATCATCCCATACTATCTTCGGAAGGCTCCTTATTTTTCACTTTCTCGTATTTTGGTGTCCGGTCCTAATCACCCGGAGCGGAAATACTTGAAATTTGTTTGACTGGTTGTATCTTTAGGGACTTTATAGTGGGTGCTCTGTGCTCTTAGTTGGCCTAGCTTTAAATTTTTTGAGTCTTTAGTTAGATTTTAAACAAGAAATTCAAAGTGGCTGACCGATCTCCTAGACGGTATCGAAGACTTCGTGGTCTTTCACCACCGAGTTTAGAGCCTTCTCCGAGAAGGCGCAGAGGTAATAATACTGGTGGGTTTCGTCCCATGACAATTGATGCATCGAGGATTGATCCTCCCCTCAGGGGCATTAGTATTGAAGCAAGGCTTGGTACTTCCATAGAACAAGAGAGGAACACTCCAGTTCTTTCTCAAGTTCGCTTACAAGTGGAGGATAATATTGAGGTAGAAGAACTTTCAGAGTCGTTAGCTGCTCCGAATTCTCCTCTACCATCCAGTCATCCACACGTATTGCAATATGTTGGGACTCCAACGCATAGACCATCAAGTCCAGGTTACGCTACGCGCTTACCTTCGATGACCACTACTGGAAGCATGGCTTCTACAAGTGCTTCGACTGTATAGACTCCCATATCTGTACAAGGGGGTGGGACTATTTCCATCCCTTCCGTCTCTTTATTCGGATCTTTTGCTAGCACTTCTTTTGTTGGGTCTACATCCATTCCATCCACGAGTGGAAATTCCCAAACCAATGCTTTTGGTTCTGGATACTTCCCATTTGGCGCCCATTCACAAGGCATTCCTTCAGCTCCGTTCAGGGCCGCCACGTCCATGATGAGTGGGTTGGCTTTGTTCCAAGGTTTTCCATTTGGAAGTGTTCATATACCACATTCCAACCCTACGATAGGATCTATGCCTTTTTCTTCGGTAGGACAAAGCAGCAATCCTTTCCAAGGTTGGCATAACCCTAGGCTTAGTAGTGCCAGAACTAGGAATCCATTCTTTGACCAATATGGGAATAGGCCATATACTACAGTTAGTTCATTCCAAAGTATTCCTCCCCTAGCTGCGGCTTGGAATCCATATCAGGGGTTTTCAACTCCTTACAATCCTTTAGGAGGAAACTTTGTTGGGTATGGTGGATATACGGCTGGAGTTGGTCAAACTCCGAGTGTTGCTAGGTCACAAGGCTTGCCTTTTGGCTCAGCGGGTTCTACTGGTTACTTCGGGCAGCCTGGTGCCTTTCAAAATCCAGGCCAATCTTTTCATAGCTTTGGGAGTGCCGCCCAGTCAGGGTGGAATCCCCAAGCTCCTCCTAGACTTCCGTTTTTGGCAACGTTGAACTTGCCAGACCTCACTAAGTTAACTAATGACCCAATCAAGTATAATCCGGCCTGGCCTCTGGTCCCAACTAAAATCCCTTCAGATATTCCAAAATTCGAAGGGAAGAGTGGTGAGGATCCGGGCGACCACGTAACCACGTTCCACTTATGGTGCTCATCGAACTCCCTGATCGATGAATCGGTTAGGTTGAGATTATTTCAACGCACCTTGACTGGTAACGTGGCCAAGTGGTATATAGAGTTGCATGGGGGCAACTTTACATCATTTGTCGACTTGTCAATATTTTCTTGAACCATTTTTAGTTGCCTGTCCGGTATGATGCCGGAACCGAACTACTGGCCACTTTTTGTCAGGATAGGGCAACTCACATTTCTGATCAAATTCAGGAATGGAGATGGAGAAAGAGGCTCATTAAAGCTGAAATCCCTCTGGAGTACTGTCTCGAGTGGTTCTTGAAGTCTTTGATACCTGAGATCTCCAAGGATGTCTCCATGTCTGGGGTCTATTCTGAGGAGCAAGCCAGTTTTAGGGCCCAACAGTTAGAATTATTCTACTCTCAGTCTGGGATCCTACAAAAATACTTGCCAGATGCTCCTGGGTCTAAGGTTGACGTAGCTAAGCGGAAGCCAGGTCCCCACGCAGATGGTATTGTTGGGTCAGTAGACACAAATATGGTGAACTTGTTGAACAATTACAACAGTTGTCTTTACAAACTGCTTCTAACAACCAATTCACATCGTCTAACCCTTTCGCTTCCCAAACTTCTTTGATTAATGCTGTCCAATCTGATAACCCGAAAGGAAGTCAAAATTCCAATGGGAAAAATAAAGGACGAGGTAAGAAAAAGAACTAGGATGGGAAGCTTGATGCAAATAAATCTGGCAATAATGTTGGTGGAGGTAGAAATGAGTCGAAAAAGAAAGTCAAGTTTCCATGCAAGTTGTGCAGTGGAGACCATTTAACTCATCTTTGCCCCAAGATTGAAGACGCTCAGTGCTTGTTAGGGTAGCAAGGGACTTCTAGTTCCCAAGCTGTGTTGACCAACCCTTTTCCCCAAGGGCAGCAACTTCTTGCTGGCACGAGTTCAAACCCTGGAACCTCTGCAGGGGGCAACTAGGAAGGGGAAAAATCATCAAATGTTTTCATGATGGGTTCCAACGTCCATGTGGCTACTCAGTCATGTGATTATGGTGAAGCTGAAACTTCTAAGGACAAGGCTGTTCCCGGAGGTACTGACCTTCATATCGAGCGACCCCTTGTCGAGACTATACCACGGATACCGAAAGGTTCCGCTAAACGTGTGACGATTAATCCTAATGTTAGGGCCGCCTAGAATTACTCCATTGTGGAGGATCTGGCTCAGAGTCTGTGCGCTATGTCCGCTTTAGAGGTTCTCCAGTCATGTTCGGCTTAGAGAAGTGCTTTACTTTCTGCGATTGGGGCAGTCGATCCAACTAATTCTTTAGTGCTCACTTTTGACATGTTAAATGTCAAAAAGCGACTCCCTCATCACATGGCTTTTCAAATAAAGTATACATACTGGAAAATTAACATTTTTCGAACCGTTATTGATGAAGGGGCTTCCACGTGCGTCATGTCGATGTCATGTTGGAAGGCTATTGGATCACCTTCAGTCCTTCCTTCACCTATTGTCTTAACCGCATTCACCTACTATCTAGGCAATTCCTCCACCTCCCAAAGTAACAAGCGCACTTATAGTGGTTCATATTCTAAGTACATCATCCGGCTCATCTCATCACGGTGTGCAAAATCTCAAGACGGTCTGGCGGTGTTGTGCGTTTCCATCGGACAACCTCCAGGCTTGGTTATCTCCATCACACACCATCCACTCTTTCGTATCCAAATTCAGAGACATTATATTCGATCCCCGCATCTGATCGCCGCTTCTTGATTTGGGTATCATCGGGTTGGGATGGGACTTCTTCCGTTGGATCATGAATTCTTGCGGTGTCGCAGCAGCTACCGTGGTGAATGTGGCTGTTTCATGATGTACCGTCGTCAATAGGATGACTATAATTACTCTGCAGTGCCTCTTCATCATAAATCTGAATCTGAATCATCTCGACCAGGGTTTTCGTCGACATTGCTCAGATTCAAAATGCAGTGTCGGGCCCAATGAGCAAAGAAAGCGATAGCATGAATGAGCAAAGGGCACCCCATTTTCTAATATTGTTGGATTGTTCGGTTGAGACTTTTTACCCCATACGATTCCCATTTTTTAAAAACGAAGGGAATGGGTTTAGGGTTTTGTGAGTTTTATTAATCTTTTTTTTCCCTTTTCTGTGAAATTATCAAAATTTATTATTTTGATTTGATATATACAGGTTTTTAATAAGTTGAAATTGTTTTTATGAGAATTTTTCAAATTAACAATAATAATTTAGTCTTATTTTAATTCTTGATTTACCAAGTTTTAAGAGTATCAATTGTTTTTTATTTGTAAACTTATTTGAAAATGAAAAGAGATTTGATCCCTCTCTATATCTGGTAGATCCAGAGTTAAAATAGATTAGTGGGGTTTAATTATTGATTTTAAGTTTTTTCTTTTATTATTTTTATTTTGACCTAGTCAAAATGTTAAACATTACAATATTTCTACCATACTTGGATCAAATGTTTACATATGAGTTAAGTTTACTATGAACCTCAAATATAAAGATTTTTTAATAAAAAATGGAATAGTTGACGGGAAATCTTGGCCATTTATGGCAGGCCACATGCATCTACAAGAGATATGCATTTATGGTTAACCCTACTCTTCTTAAAACACCTTTCTGAATCACCAAATAGTCTCCATGAGTGCCATGAGTAAATCATGCCATTTATAGCACGCCACATGCATCTACAACAGCTATGCATTTATGCTTAACCCTAGTCTTCTTAAAACACCTTTCTGAATAGTGGAATAGTCTCCATCAAGGCCATTTATGACAGGCCACGTGCATTCGCAACAGCTATGCATTTATGCTTAACTCTATTCTTCTTAAAACACCTTTCTAATAGCGGAATAGTCTCTGTGAGTGCCATGAGTAAATCAAGCCATTTATGGAGGCCACGTGCATCTACAACAACTATGCATTTATGCTTAACCCTATTGTTCCTAAAACACCTTTCTGAATAGGGAATAGTCTCTGTGAGTGCCATGAGTAAATCAGGCCACATGCATCTATAACCTCGAGTGAATCAACTATGCAAAATTGGAGGGTGGATTGAGTGAATCAACTCTGTAAAATTGGACGGTAGATTTTATTAAAATGCGCCTACAATTTCTAGTAAAATTGGAGGGTAGATTTTATTAAAATGTATCTACAACTTCTAGCGAATCAAATTTGTAAAATTGGAGGACATATTTTATTAAAAGCATAATCACCTTGAACAAACCCCAACAATACAACAATTCAAACTTTGATTTAGAACTAAGAAAATATAACACTTAAGTAGGAAACTATGAAGCTTATACGCATATATACACATTATGCATTCATCCATTCAACAAAACAAAACATAGAAAAAGGCATAGGGCAAACATGTCCATAAAAGTTATATATTTATAGCTCACTATCATTACCATTTTCTGCAACTAATTATGTATCTAATTATATTATCAAACTAAGCTGGATCTAGGCTAATTTAATCTCCCCCTTAAATAGGTTATACTCCACATTAATACCATGGGTGAATACCAAGGGTCATTTTATTTTTTTATTATTTAATTTTTATAGGGTTATTTTTTGTTTTGATATTTTTATTTCATTTTCACAAGTTAAAATGTTAAAATGTTACATTAAGTTACACATCTCTATCGTATTTTAGTACATATCTCTAGCATACTTGGTTGTAGACCAGCCTAATAAAAAATGACCAATTTTATTGCCCAAAGAAGCACTCTCCAACACAATATGGAAGAGATGTTGTAATGTCCTATCTTGTTAAACATTTTGACTAAAAATAAAATGAAATTTAAAAACTCTCCAACGTAACCTAGTAAACTAGTAAGGGAGGGATGTTGTAAATTTTAACATTTTGACTCAGTCAAATTAAATCAAAACAAAATTAAATTAAAATTTAATATCCAAAATTAAATTAAAAAACTAATACTTATGATTATTAATAATAAATATTGATTTACTATTTCTTTAAATTATTAGTTTTTAATGGTTTAAATTTAAGCTTGTTAACTAATAAAAAATTAGTTATTATCTTAAACTTAATTTATTGTAGACTAACTAACAAACGAAATCGTTTTTTTAGCCTCGAATCTCAAAATATAATTTCTAGCAAAATTGTGATTTTTTGTTGTTTAAAATTTATTTTTGAATGCATAAATGGATTATGCATCCTAAAATATCCCCTGAATACCCCTTCACGAACTTGATTTATTTATTGATAATTTTTTAATTTTAGTTATAAATGGACATTTTCATATAATTATTTACTATAACTATTGCTAATGTGTTTAATGGGTCTTTCATCTACACGTATTTGAAATTATTATATCATTAATATATATAGATATATTTTATATTAATTATTTTTTTGGACCCACAGATAAATTGTATAATAAATTAATTATTATGTTAAATTTTGATGATCAAATTTAACTACCCTACATTAATATTATATATTTTTTATTAATCATAATTGGCTTTTAAAATGTTATTAAAATGTGATTTTGAATTTTTATTAAATTAAATATTATATATAAATGTTACTTGGGTCTATAGCTTATTGAATCATTCATTTTTATTAGTTGGATTTCATTGTATACTTTGTATTTATTTAATATATTAGTTTTTCCCCATGGCTTTGTTAGAGCACATTGTTTCGTAATTTGTATTTATCCAATTTATTAATTTTAGTTTGTTAAATTTTCTTTTTAAAAATTAATATGACCTTTGAGCTAAAATTTATATTTTATATATTATATTTATATATGTTTTAATTTGACTATTAATTAAAACATATCAACCCTACACATATATATATCTTTGTTGACACTTAAATATATTGACAAACTTTCTTACATTACATCTACCAATCTCAACTATAATGATTTGTAGGTGTTTAAGACTATTCGTGATAGGGGGATTTTAGTTCATAATAACACTTTGAGCTTGGGCACACCATTGTCTAATACTAATGACGTTCATAGGATTCCATTTTTCAAAAATGGAAGGAAATGGGTTTATGGTTTTATTGATTAATATTTTGATAATTTTTTTGGGATAAGAGTTTTTTGTGATGGGAGAAATTTTAATTTAAAATAATTATGAAATTATCAAGATTATTATTTGGTTTGATCCATACAAACTTTTAAAATGGTTAGATTTTCTTTATGAAACCCTTTAAAACTAATAATATTAATAAGATCTCATTTTAAAAAATTGAATTGCTTGGGCTAGATTACATCATTTTATTCAAACGAGTGCAATTAATAAGATTTGACTTTAAAATATTTATCAACATGTGGTGGGTTAAATCATTTTACTAATTTATAACCAATGACATTAATACAATTTTAGTTTAAAAAAGGTGAATGAGATGGGGTTAAGCTAGATAATTTTATTCCAACCATTGCAATTAAGGGGATTTGACTATTGAAGGACATAGGGTAGTTTGGATCATTTTATGATAATTTATTTGGGTGCAATCACTAGCTCCACTACTTCCACCACTACCTGTTCAAAATGACAACAAGAATTTCCATTTTAATTTTTCCTTGAATTACACTATGAATTAAAATCGAATTCTATTCACATAGCAACTTGTAAATAGTTAATTAAGTTTATTAAACTTAATTAGCTTAGGAATTTAGAGTTGGAAGTCTTTCTGAAGCCATGTATATGTTCTCCTTATATTATAGGGGTCCAAGATGAGTTAAGTATGAGTGGTAATTAGTTAACTCAATTTATTGAGTTAAGTCTAGTTAAATTAGTTTCAAACTGTTTGAGGAATGAATAGTGAGTTAACAATAGTTGATGCATTAGTGAACTCAATTAGTGCTAGTCTATTTAAATGAATATTTCCTCATCAGAAACTCATGCATGTCGATTCTAAAAAAGACCTAGTTGAGACTAGAGTGCAGGGACAATGTACTATTTGTTTTAGATTTTTCTGAGTTGCAATGATAGTGCATGTAATTAGGAACTAATCCTTCAAAGGATTGTGCAGTTTTGAGTGCACTGAATTCCTCTTAATATGGGTTAATTAGTCATAGGATTTGCGCAAGCAAATAGGGACTTGGAGAGCTGGTGAATTGGCTAAGTGTTGCATAGTGCTTTCTTGTGGGTTGGAGATTAATTTTACTGAGTGTTGGGATTGTTCTTGTGTGAACAAGAATTGTAATCTCATCTTGATTTTCCAATATACAAATAGTTGAGTTTTGAGTTGTGGCTTTCACTAGATATTTATTTTGTTATGTGTATTTGATTCGCTTCCTCTATTGATTAATTTTTTTCTCGATCTTTATGTGCTCTCATTGTAAAGAGTAGAAGTAGATTTGTGTCTCTTGCTTTAGTACATTGCAAGAGCTTGTGAATCTACAAGAAAATATACATGGTATCAGAGCTGAGAATAGTATACTAGAGGAGATTTCAAAGTTTTGAGTTTTTGGGTTATAGGTGAAAGTCAAATTTGCAATACATACTTTAGGATCGATAGATGGAGTTCTATGGGTTAAGGCTCGAGTATGCCTTGGAAGGAAACTCAAATTTTATATCCTGGAGATACATGATGTAGCTGTGCTGGAGGACAACGGATTGAAGGAATTTGTTGAAGAGGAAATTCCTAAGCCAACGACCACTGATGCACAAAACATGGATGAATGGAAGAAGTGTGTGGCGAAGACAAGGCGGGTAATCCTTGAGGGATTTGAGACCACATTGTCTCGAGTCTCCATGGGAAAGAAACTCCTCATGCTATGTGGAAAACATTGAATGACCTGTATCAGAATATCAATGATCAAAGGAAGTTGGCACTGAAGGATAAACTTCGAAAAATCAAAATGAAGAAAGGCGAGACCATTCCAAAATACTTGATTAATTTCACTTAATGTTGGGATGAACTTGGAAGTGTTGGAATCATGGCTGTCGAGGAATATATGGTGAGCCTTTTTCTTCTTGAACTCCCAAAGATTTGGCATAATTATAAGGACTCTGTCAATGGTTGGGAGAAGTTGCCAGATTGGGAATGACTATGGTCAGATTTTATGCAGGATGAGATCAGGAGGAACACCAGGGATTGATCTTCATTAAAGACTGATGATGAAGAGAATTGTGACTTAGTGATTAAGGCAAGGAAGGGAAAAGGGAAAAATTCCCATTCCAAATCAAATTCTTATCATGGAGGTAAGAAGAAAGACATGACAAAAGTTAAATGCTTTCATTGTCACAAGATGGGACATTTTTTTACAAATTTCCCACTCAAGAAGTCCAAGGAGAAGTTCTAAGGATGAGTGACAGGTGAGGCTTTGGCCTCTCAATTCGAATTGGACTTTTCCCTCATTACATACTTGGTGTCATCAATGTTAGGAAGTGTATGATACTCAAACTTGGAGCTTCATTCCACATGATTGGTGACAAAGAGTTATTTAGTGACTCGGAGGAGAACAATATCTAGATGCATATCGAGATGGGTGATGACTAGAAGTATAATGTTACTGGATTGGGCAAGATTTATTTTTAGAGGGAGCATGGGGCTCCACTCACCTTGAAGAATGTTATGTATGTACCCGAGCTGAAGAAGAACTTAGTATCAGTTGCCATTTTTTAGGATAGAGGCTATGATGTGATCTTCTCGAAAGGAAATGCATTCCTTCAACACAAAGCCATAGGTCCAGTAAAGAAGATAGGGATTCAAGTTAAGAATATCTATAAGCTAGAGGTAGAGGTGTGTGTTTCTTTGAGTTCAAAAGCATAAAATATACAATGCCGAGACGTTGGTGAGTTGTGGCACAGACGTTTGAGCCACTTGGATCACGGGGCTTTAAAGATGTTACAGTAGGTCTCTATGGGTCTTCCCAAAGGTACGGTTGAGTCAGCATACACCAAGTATTCCTTTGGAGACAGAGACAGTCGAGCAGAGTCTATTCTAGAGAGAGTCCATTCAGATGTGTGTGGAACATTCTCGAAAACATCCATGGCCAAACACAGGTATTATGTTATATTTTTTTATGACTATTCTTGTAAATGCTGGATATTTTTCATGCAGAAAAAGGAGAAAACATTCACAAAGTTTTGTGAGTTCAAAGCATTGGTAGATAAAGAGTCAGGCAAGAAGGTTAAAGCTCTAAGGAGTGATAATGGTCATGAGTATGTATCCAATGAGTTTAAGAACTTCTGTGTAGTGGAAGGGATTAAACGAGTGTTAAAGACACCTCATAACCATCAACAAAATGGTGTTACCGAGAGCAAGAAGAAAAGAATTGTAGGGGCATCAAGGGAAATTTTTCATGATCAGGGTTGTTGGTTACCTATACCAATAGGTTTCATATTTCATGATTGGAAAATTCAAGTGCCAAATATGCTCTACTTTGCTGCTACAAAGGTTCCATATTTGCAAGAAAAGACAAGGTGTGTACATGCCTTCATGCCCATTAAATTTCTGATGGATGACCCAACAGTCTAATCTGGGTCATGCCATGTTTTCAATTTATGTTGTAGAATAG
>APFE031120840.1:62670-141347 GCA_000404065.3 Pinus taeda | reverse complement strand
AGCTTGATATTGCCTCTGATGTATCTCTGTACTTTCCGATCATCTAGTTCTGAATTTGTGATCTGTAGTATCCCTTTGTGTCCTCTTTCCAATGCCACAAGTCTGACCCAAATTGGTTTCTCCAAGGAAGCGTTATGCGAAACCTCCCACAGTGACTTGATTATAGACTAGTTCAGTAGAGCGAACTTGTACGACATGCCTCGCGTCACTGTTTCGACCTTTGGATCTAAAAAATGCATACAAGAAACTACAGTCCGTCCTCTTTCTGCACCTTCTTACGAAATTTCAATCTGATCCCCAGAGAGAAAGTTATGACCATTTTCCCCAGGTCACTTGTTTGGAATGTAATTCAGGAGTCTGCAAAAAGACCAACGTCCTCAGATCATATCTCCGCAAATATCACGTGAAAATCTCTTAAATTCGGACCCAAGGTTCAACGTGATTTCTTCTCAAATGGGTTTTTTTTGCGACTTCTGAAACGTCACAGAAAAAAGGTATAGCGAAAATTCCACGATGACCTGTTTGGAGCAGCAAAACCCTAGAATCCAAAGCTCTGATACCAAATGTTATGAAATCAGCTCAAGAAAGATAGAAAAGATAGATCAGCGCCTTAGAATTCAGCCTCTTCGAGGGGGAAACCTCCTTTACATTACATAAAATGAGAACAATTCTTGGATGGATTTCAAATGACAAAACCGTTCCTTTCTTATATATAGGAGTCTAAGGAGTCACAATATAAACCAGCTGACCTAACAATAATAATATAAAGCCACAAAAATAACAATAGAGGGATTATATGGGGCACAGTAATAACAATATGGGGGCAATAGGGGCACAACAATATTACTAAGGGTTATAAATACAATAGTAATAGGGTAATCACTAGTATTATAGGGACCCAACAGTTTCATCTGTTTCAGTATACCTGAAGAATGTGGGCTGAATTGGGAAAAAATGTTTCAGCTCACGCTCAACATAAAATAAGTTCTCTAGGCTGTCATAGAGAACTCGGCCTGTGGGGAGCGATTTTATTCCTGAGGCACTTGTCGATGAACTTGCTTGATTGCCTGCATATTTATTCAACTTATCTACATAATATTTCTGCTTCATTAATCTATCATTAATCACTAAAGGACTTGGTAGACCTTTATTTTACAAAATAGCAAACTTCTCCATGAAGGCATTAATCTCCATCTACATGTCATGACATCTTCTTTCTAAATTATGCATTAAAGTTTTCTTAATTAATACCCTCTTGATTTCCAAAATGGTTTATGTTCTATTTGTGATGCCCAGTTCTTCCAACTGTTCTCTATTCCTGGTATTCAAAAAATGTATGAGCCTGTTGGCTTCCTCTGGCATTTTTCCTAGCTGTGCCTTTGTCTTTTGAATTTCTTCTAGGGCTGTCTTCACTAGATCAATCTACTTGAAAATCACTTTGATGGAAGGCCAAACATCATTTATGGATTGAGTGATGTTGGCCCAAAGAATTTTCTTGATCTCTTCCAGAGGTTTCTCAAAAGTGAGATATTTTCCTAATGCCTTTACCTTATTCTCTAATGTTTTAATCTCTCTTGTTTTTTCTACAACATTTATTTTTGAGAGATCATAGTTTCGTTCCATCTTTGCAAGTTGTTCTTTTGCTTGTTTTAGCTCTGAAAATTGTAATCTCATGTCCTCCATTGATTTTATTAATTCTTCTGTGTTCAAATTGGCACTGTTTCCATGTGCTGTCCCTGCTGTTCCTGTCCATGTGACCACCTCTGCTGTGGTTGGTGGAATATTTGGTGCTAATGTTGTTCCAAGTCTAGAGGGTACTGCTGCTATGACTACTGGTATTACATCAGGAGGCTGGGAGGCCGACTCTCCCTGCTTGTCCTTCAGTGCCCTTTCCAGTTCCTGTTTAGTCTCATTCAATCTTTCATTTAGCTTTAAAAGTAGATCCATCAATTCTTCTTTGGATTTTTGCTTTATAATTTATGTAGTTTGTGGATATCTTGAAGGAGGCAGCTTCAGTTTTTTCCTCAAGATAGCAATATCTTCATCTTTCTTTTTGATCAATGCCTCTATACCCTTCACATCTTTGGGATTATGTCCCAATCCAATAATGATTTCTTCTAAAGACTTTATCTTGTTATGTTTGGCCAAGGAGGAGGCTTTTTCTAAGTGTAGTTGAGATGTAGTGTTATCCAAGGAATTTTGCAATCGATGGGCCATCATTTCCTTACTAGCCAAGGTTGAATAGACCATCTCTCCAGTTTGTTTGTACAATTCAATCTGGTCCATGGGATGAATATCCTTTGCCATGACCTCCAAATTTGTTCTGATGTAATTTGCTGTTGACTTAGGTTGTTGCACTTTAGGCTTAAAGTAGCTCATTATCATTTTTCCTTCTTTAATGTCATAGGCTAACATTAATCTATGTTGATTTGTGGGGGCCATTTTCAAATATTGATTATAAATTTGGAGTCTCAATGGATCATTTCTTGCTTTGATTTCTGTGAATGATTTCTTGATATCTGTGGCATCTTTCATTGGTGGTCTGAAAGATGATACTTCTTCACTTTGCTGCCGTTTTGGCTCTTCTCTTTGTGTGCTAGTGGAAGTCCCTCCCTCTGGAGTAGTGTGCTTACTAGTGATTCCTTCTCTCCTTTGACTGTCTGTAGTCTCCTCCACAAATTCCTCCTTTGAAAGGGGATTTAACCTTTGCCTTTTTTTCCAGGCTGCTCTGAAGGTTCACTGGCAGGGGTAGCTACTTCCCTGTCTCTTTTTTTACTCTTTTCCTCATTTAGAGGGGTATGCAAGCTTGGTGGTCCAACATTAGTCTAAGTTGGAGGAGTTGGCGTTTGGACTTGTTCTTTGGAGGTTTCAGGTTGCTAAGACATTATAACCTGAAAGCTGGTTTCTAGTTCTTTACCTTTTGATGACCCTATAGCTGATGTGTCGATTTCCTGTGGAGGTTGCTGAGAGGTTCCAATTGTGGATTCCTTAAGCAAATATCCCATAGAAAGGGGGGTTAGGTCTTGACTAGGGGAAAATTGTAACATTTCATTTATGGATGCAACTATGATGGGGAACAATACTGTTTGGCTTAGGGACATAACAACTCTTAGGTTTGGGTCATAATTTGCCTGGCATTGATGAATTATATTAGGGAACACATGGACTGGAGGAAGAAAATACTTGGGCAGGTTGTATTCCCATAGTCCCAGGATATCTGAGCCATTTAGATAGTTGTCTCTGACTTGGCAAAAGACCTTGAGATGATTCTGGTTAGAGGATAGGTCATTTATTTGAAAGTCTTTATCTGTAAGAGGAAGATATTCTAGGTCATTATGTGGGGCATTGAGAGGTGCGACGTTCAAAGCAACGGGGGTTTCCATTTCTAGTTCTTGTGGATTCAGAAATGGAATTTGGGTTTTCTGTGAGAAAATAGGCTAGACAGCAGGTTTGGAAAGCGATATAGTGAAGGCAGTTTGGATTTGTGCTGAATTTAGCTCTTTCTTATGGAATTTTCAGTGAAAAACCAAAACTTGCAGGGTTTCGGTGGAAATTGGATAAATACCTGCAATGGGGCAGTGAACAGTGCAATGGCGGGTTGAATAATAGGCTCCGGAGTGCGTCGCTGCAAATTTTCTGACTAGGTGGTGGTTGGAAAGCTTTAGTAGTTGACTGGGACGTTTCTTTGCATGGGAACACAATTCACCGTATGAAAAATTGAAAATGACATTTCCTTAGTTTTATTCGCAAATCTAGGTTGGTGGGGATTTTGATTATCGGACAAATGATGCAAGCATGATAGGACGACTTGTCGTATGTGGAGGGCAGTAAGAGGTATGGTGTCGCACTGCTTTTGGGATTGAAGGTAGTTAGTCGGGAGCCAGCAATCTCATTGATCGAATGACGTGTGGCGGAGGTACAGGATGAAAACCGCTTGGTGATCGCGCGTTAAAACGCGGTCACCAGGGGGGGCGCGATCGGACAGTTGACGGGAGACGTGGTGCGGCAGAGTTTAACTGCGGTGGGCCCGACATAATTAGGAGTTAATTAATTGTATCGGGGGTGTTATGATTAGATGAGGGGTTCTTAATTAACCATGGGGGTTAATTAATCCCAATTGATGTAGCGGGGGAATTAGGTTGTTAACTAGTTACGAGTTAACTAGTTAATCCTATTTAAATGGATTTATGGCTATAATTAACCAAAGGGGTGGGATATATAGAAATTTGGGATTTTTAATAGTTTAAATAATATGTGAAAAGGTAAGCTTTTATTCGAGATTTATATAATATGAGTTAAAAATTAATATGAAAATGTAATGGAAAGCGCTAAGTAAGACATTAAAGTTATGCACATAAACTTAGGCTTAAGTTTGAAAAAGGGGTTTTCACGTGATATTGTGTATTTTTCCTAAGAAAAATGGGGTTTTACTTAGGAAAAGACTTATGAAATTAAATGAATAGTTTATGGATGATTCTAAGTACTTAGGCTTTTTAGATTATTGGGCCGAGGGTCCAGTCCTTCCAAAAGTTAGAGAAATGATCTAAGCGCCTCCAATTTAGCGAATACCTTAGTCCTTAGGGGAAATTAGTGAATACTTAGGGGAAATGAAAGGGGGAGTTAATCATTGTGACTTTGCTTTGCTTGTGATGTCTTCAATGTAGTGTATGCCTTTGCCTTGTGATAAAAAATGAAAGATT
Source organism: Pinus taeda (assembly GCA_000404065.3). Classification (NCBI taxonomy): domain Eukaryota; kingdom Viridiplantae; phylum Streptophyta; class Pinopsida; order Pinales; family Pinaceae; genus Pinus; species Pinus taeda. The sequence goes on along the minus strand of APFE031120840.1, from coordinate 136,647 downwards.
AACACATTTAGAGACATTATTCACCATATATAGTTCTGCAACATCAACTACCTGTTGAGATTGCAACAAGATGATGGAGCTTACTGGAAAGAAGTCGCCTTCACTAAGTGGGCCCGCAAGCTATTTTTGGCGCAAGTCTATTTTTAGACATATGAATCATGGTCTATGAGTTGCAGGATGTTGTTTATGGATGATTGGTCATGTTGGGAAAAATAGATGGACTTCTATTTTTTGGATCACAATGGTGTGATCAATGTCTATTTTTAGATTGTCACGTAAAAATAGAAATAGTCAAATATTATTAGCCCTTAGTAATATTTGGACTCTAAACTTTATCTTATTCTCTTGGAGCACTTCACTTGGAGCTACAGATGTGGCACATGAAACTACCTGAAGGAATCACGTGGTTACCTATGGGTTTACTGAGCTATTGCATGAAGGACTTCAGTTAGAACTCAAGTGGTTGGGTTCTGTGGAGTTGGATGAGCAATTAATGGAGTTGTATTCAATTTGACTTAGTTGAACTAGTTGTATTTAGTCTAACTAGCCAATAGACTAACTGATGAGTTGTGTGAATTAGTTATTAATTAATTCACTAATTATTAACTCATAAGGCAATTGAAGAATACATCAGTTAACTCAGTGCATGGACAAATCAGTGGAGACAAGTGTTAGAGGTAAGTGAAAGGGTGAGTTGTGACTATCAGTTGTGCATGAGATTTGCACATGCAATGGATTGAGTAATGGCAATGAGGCCAAGGGAAATTGTAGCTTGTGGTCACATGATTTTGCCAAGTAAATATGAGTTTTCTTGAGCCATTATCATTCATTCTCATGCAGGATTGCGCAGTGGAGGAAGGCAAGCAGCGGAGGAGATTTGAGCCAGTGATTGATTCAGATCTGAGCTAGTTTGTGTGTAACAGGTGGAAATAGTATTGAGTACTTGTGAAGAGTATTGTACTATGTATTGTTACATGTTCTCAATCAATATAATATACAGATAGTTGGGGTTTTTAGCAAGATGCTTTCCGTGGGAAAATACTGTGTTGATATGTGTGATTGATGCTTCTATGTGCGCATGTTATTGTTTCTGCTTCTGTAAATTGATGGTCAACGTAGAGGAGGTTATGTATTATGCATGTATTCCGCAATAGTGTATAATCAGGATAGTCTCTATGAATATGTGTCATATTATTCAAAATTTCTACAAGGATAAGCCATTTCAAAGAAGAATGAAACTAAGACATCAGCCTTTTTAAAAACCTCTCATCTTCCAATTTATAGGATGCAAAGTTCTCAATTTTGGAGCTTTCAATCACAATTCATTTACCCAAATATCTAACCATTCATTATTTATTGGAAATTTGACTACAAGTGGAAGTGTTATATGTAACTCCACATTAGATTCCCTTTATGTACTACTAACTCAGACTTCAATGCCTCATTTCTTCAACGCTTGGATTAACATATCAAACATTCAATATTACACTCAATAAAAAAGAAATACCATCCAACTTTGCATTATATTCCAGCATGGGCGTATGTTCTAGCATCAAAGGGTTAACATAGTCATGATTTGAATCACACGCAAAGATACCAAATAGGTGTCAAAACTCTGTTTAATTCTCTCAAATACAAAGTCACAAAGAAAACAGAATCAAGTTCAGGAACAATGCTACAGTATGGCGCCATGGCTAGCCAAATTCTCATTCAATTGGCAATTCGGAAGGTTCTTTATTTGGAGTCGAAATGAGAAGTGACAGAGTTGTTACTATCTATGGTAACATGATGGCGATATGGTAGCATTTGCAGGGTGCAGCAAGATCTCAACCAACTTTTGTGGCTAACCAAACACTCATTATCACAAGATTTACATTTAAATTGGTTCTCGACTTCAAAAAAGGAAGGCTGCGAAGCTTAATATGGAAAACACATGGCAGCAAACACTGACAATCATGGAACATGAATAGCAGTAAAAGAAATCTAATAATAATACACAAATTGATTTGCAGATTAAAAATCTAAAATCAATAAGATTTTTTTTTTTTTTGTTGAACACAAAACTAGACGATTTCATACCAATAATTTGTTGATCAATTCAATAGAGTTTTCCAAAAACTTGTAGGGCTGGAATCTCCTCCTCACATCCACTACAACATTACTGAAGCTCTGATACCACAATAATGGCAGAAGTATCCTCAGACATGTAAGTTTATTAATTAGAAAAAAACAATTAGATATTGATTTTGCAAGAGTTTACACCTAAACAACAAAACACTGTTGCAATGAGCTATTTTATAAGCTCAATGTCCTAACTACCTCTAATTATGGATCACTTATTAAATAAAAAGTGTTCACTTACAATAAATGCTATTCAAAACAACTAGCTAACAAATCTCCTAAAATAGAGCCTAAGATAAGACACATTTGGAGAGTCATATCTTGTTACAACAATATACCAATTCTAAATGTCTCTATTAAATAATTAAATATTCTAGAATAATAATTATTAATTTAATATCTTAAATTAAGAATTAATTTATTCCAACTTTATAACCTATGATAATATTTTATTTTTGGATCATCTAACATCCTTCATAGCTAGAACTGTGTATAAATTACCTAGCTCTATTCCCTCACTCTTTTCACTTGCCTCCACTTCCCTAAGTTCCTAACATCCCTCCCCATCTCATTAGGGTTTTGGTTGAGACTTTTGGGGAACAACTCCACAAGTCATGGATTGACCCCATGAGAGTGGGAAGATGTTGTTTTGGTCTTTATATATCATTTTCTTAGTTAGAGAACAGGTTGAACATCAGAGGAGAGAAGTATTATAGCTTGTACTGGGACATTTTCTGGAAATCAAAGGATAAAATTTGCAGCTATTATCTAGGAATTCATGTGCAATAAGTTTGTGGTGTTGTTTTTTCTCTGTTATAGCTTTATATGAAAGATATTCATATTCTCTTTCCATAAAGCTCCGTTTTTAAGGGAATATCATTATGTGTTAATTTCCTTCTTGTTTAATGAACTCATGTGCTCATGCTCATTAAGACCCTTTTGCATCTTCCAAACACTACACTACACTACAAAACCCTAAGTTCATCACATAATTATTTCTACCTTGCTCCTCTGTATCTTTGTTCTTGTAACCCTTTGATCCTATGACCTAGCTACCGGGTTTTTCTCCCTTATCTAGCATCAAACCCTAAAAACTTTCAAACCCTATCTGAGCCTAGTATACCTAGCCTAAAATCTATTCCTTTTCCAGTCAATTCATTGGCTCTAATCTTAGAGAAAGCCCTCTTTGGTTTTGTAGGGCTAGATACCAAACTCAAAGCTTAGTCTGTGGTTACCTCCATCAGTCTCCTCTCAGCCTGGGACATTGTGGAGGATTAAAAAATAGGTAAAATAAAAAAATATGGCAGAGGAAATGACATGGGAAAGTCTTGAGTGAATGGGAAAGTGCCAAGTGGCAGGATGTCATTGGACCCGCATTTCGCAAATCGCAGAAGGAAGAGGTTCGTTGTTAAGGAAATTGGCCCTTGACACTATCGTGTTGTGATTTGCGATATCACAATCACAGATCAGAGGTAGGTTAGTGGTAAATAATCAGCCCCAAAGTGAAGCCGGAGTGCAACGTGATAAATCACAATCACACATCGCATGAATCAAGTGTGTTTACAGAATTGACCCCAACAAAGTTAGGTTGAGATTGCGATATCACAATCACATATCGCACAACACATCAACCCATTATGGAGAATCACCCCTTCTCCAGTCAATTGCGATTTGCAATAGATTATGGCCACCACGTGTCCTCCTAATGGTTAGCTAAAAATTTGGTTGGCAAGAGAAGTCAGAGGCCAGGGTCAAACCCGTGATGTCCCATGCAACAACGCCAAGGTTTACAGTTGAGCCCATGGCATCTGACCTAACAAACTATGGTCATTGATTATATTTTAAATTATGTTGACCATCAGGTTTCGGGGGAGACCACCAACATCACTATAGGCGACACTCCCATGTGAACACCTCGTCTGCAGCCTGTAGTAGTTATGTTTCCGCCATGGTAACCGCACCGCCAACTTCCAATCCAAACACTCATGTGACCACCTTATCTGTAGGCCATGACATTTTTTTATAACCGTCAATGGGGTTATGGGCAGAATTAGTCGTCTTACAATTTCACCCGTTGTGCGGCGAAATCTTCGCACAGTTAGTGCTTTTTGGGGCGAAATTGGAGGATCATGTCGGATTTGGAGCAATTTGAGGAGCGAATAGTGGGCCAACTAGGAGAGGTCACAACTTCTTTAATTTTCAACCAAATGGAATGCAAAAGGAGGCTAGATAGCCATTTTTTTTGAGATTTTGGACTAATTGGAGCAAGTTTCAGAAGAATTTGAGCATTGTAAACACATATTTTTACACTTTTGAGCATAATAGAGAGGCCCAAGCCATTGGAAGATCGACCAAGGAGACATAGCCCTGGAGGGGTGAACTCCTTTATCAATTTCATGTTGTAATATGTTTTTGATGATGTTTTGTACATGTTTATGCTGTTGTTCAATCTCTTATTTACATTAAATTTCTCCTAAAATTAACATAAAAACTCATCATTTCACTTGCAAAAATACATGAATCCTTAAGCATAATGCAAGCATTTTGTTTCTAATTTGAGGAGGATGTTAGTAAAGAAATCTAATATTCTAAATCATATCACTTTGGTAGCCACTCCTATAAAAGGTTGGATCAAAGTAGCAAAAATGAATGGAAATAAAGGATGCACCGGTGATCAACCCCAAGCTAGGTCATTTCTATGTTTCTATTCTTTGTTTTATATATGTGTTATGTACTTTTTTTCATGGTCATCCTTAGGCCTATTATTGATCCAGGTCCGGGTGTGACCAAGGAACCTTCCAAGACCTTTTACTTTCGTGATGTGTTAAATTGCATTTTTTTAAAAGAACATAAATGAACACACTGCATATACCTCACAACTAAGGGCCATCTGAAGAAGTGGATGTCAAACTGTTGAAGCTCTTCGTACCATCGATCTCACTACATCAATCACATGGAAATGGTTGCTCACACATAAATGCTGACACCTACATTCCACTTAGAAAAGTGGCTAAAGAATAGAATGAGAAAATGAAAAATCTGAATGCACCATCAGATTTGTGGCGTCGAATAGTGCAAAATTGATTGTCAAATTTCTGAATTCTGAGAAATTAAGAATCTGGGGCTCAAGGAATCTTTTAGATTCTCTCTAGATTCCTCAAAGATTCTACTCCATAGGTGGACTGGAAATATGCAACTCCAAAGGCGAATCTGACTTCGCCATTGCGATCCCTATGGAAAACCATGAAAAACGACTATAAACTTGACTATATTTCGACATAGAGAAAAATTACCTCCTCAGGAAAATTTCAAGGATCATGGTTTCGCTCCCTATTTCTGTAGTAGCCATGGTTCCACCTGCATAATGAAAATGACCGAAAAATGCAAAACTTTGATGGAGAAACAGATAGCACCATTGCGTTCGCGGTGTCGAGAAGTGCTGAAACCATATAAAAATTGTCAAATTCTGACAAAGTGAAATTTTACCCCTCCTACAAAATCCTGCCTTGAACTGTGTGCCCTGCCTTCTTCTCCCTTGGCGCACTGATAGACTGTGTTTAAGTAAAACTTGGTTGGTTGATTTTCCTAAGTTGTCTGTTGGTGGAGTTGGTTAAGGCTCTTGGTTAATATGGAGGAGGTTGAGTGATCAAACCCTGCCTCCTTTTTTTATACATTGCAACGAATTATTTTTAAAAATTAAGTTAATGGTTGGGTCGGGCCCGCCTTGGGTGGCCCGCCCACTGTAAATTCCCCCACTCCAATGGCCCGCATTCACTTTTCATCGGCAGATGGTTTTTTGTGGTTGGAGGTTGGGTCCCACGCCCCAAGGGCCGGCCCACCTTCCATGGCAACAGGCCCACGTTAGTTCCCCTCCGTTGCTTGGTGGTTCCGCAGGATGTGGGGGGGGGGGGGTTGGGGTTGTGGCTCGCCCCTTCATTAACAACTATTTTGTTATGTGGATTCTGTTATGATGGTAGGGTTGGTGGCCCGCCACCATTTTTTTATATATATTTTTTGTTATTTAAAACAAAACATGCATTTTTTGAAATTCTATTTTTAAGTCATAGGAGTATTTTTAACTAGGCCATACTTTCGCCCAAAATCTAGCTAGAGTTGGTTGGAATCTAGTGGCTAGGTTCTGTCCAAATTATGGCCTCCTTAAGCTTGCTGAGTTAGCAAAATGTCAACCCAACTTTGACTGCTTCTAACTTCCTCATCCGGACTCAGATTGACGAATCGTTCACACCACCGCGATCAAGACGACTCGATTTATGCTCTGGTCCTAGTTCAAGCATAATCCAAACATTTTTATTTTTGAGTTTTCCTTAGTCCTCTTTGTCCTATGTGTGTCTTTGGAGCCACCTGGATCAATCCTCCCCACTAAGGAGATTTTTGTCCTCCAAAACCATGAAAAATAATCTGCAACTTCTCTGTACCTTGTCTGCATCACAAACGTCTTGAAAGGTCTTGCTTCCATCTCCTTCACCTTTGTTCTTCAGAGCCTTAAGCGATGAGCCCACACCTGCAACCTCTGCAACTTGTAGTACATTGTTTTGCAAATTAATTGCTTGTCTTAACTGACCCACTAACGACCCAAGCATCCCACACTTGCCACGAGTTTATAACACATACTCGGTGGTTAAGTTTACAACAAGATGGGCACAATACCCCAATTATGAAAACAAGTCCAACATATCATTGTTGCTTCAACAAGTGATGGAAAACTCATCATCATTGCAACACATGATTTACAAAGATAAGGCCATAAACTATTTGCTTGAAAAGTGATGGAAACACGACATCACTTTCATAGTTTATCATGCAACACAAAATAAGACTAGACAACATTGTTTCCGAACAAGTGATGGAAAACACACCATCACTTTTACATTTTAAAATGCAACAAATGCTTAAAAAGAGCACGAACATGAAACGAAAACATGTCTAGAAACCATTTTTCACTTATCAATATGAATGGGTCACCTCCTTGTGGTGGCTTGGCTTGTCAAACAATTGTTTCACCTGGTTCATGCACTGACGCTTTGTCTTTAAGGTGCTTCTCTAGATGGGTCCACCAACAAGTGGCTTTTTGATGGCCACTCGTGTCGCAATGAATGCAATAGGTTTTCTTCCTCCATATTTTCTTTACCTAATGTTGAGAGGATCTTTCACGCCTCATCCTTTTGTGTGCTATCATTCCTTTCCAACACTTAGAAAATGTATGGCTATGTAATCCACAAAAGGTACATGTTTTTCGATCCCTTGATTTATGTCCATCATTAGAAAAATGATCATAATCGAAATGAAGATTCGAAGATCAAAAGTGGTTATACCTTTCCTTGTCGTCCCCTATGTAAGTATGGCGATGAGAGCTTGCCTCAAATCTTTCCCTGCAATGGGCATTCCCATGGGATGATGGGGATATTTTCCCATCATTATCTTCCTCGATGATTTTGATGATGTCTCGAAAGCATATGACACCTTCGAGCATTCTTCTTTGGTGTATCTCATACTTGCAAATTGAGATCTATACACAACCTCCAATGGTTGAGCTATGCCTTGGTTATTAACGCAAGATTTTTCTTCCTCCTCATGCCGCATCCTTGTAAGGAGCCTCATGTTTGTCTCTATAATTGGGATCTCCAAATCTCCAACAGAAATCATACTATGTGAAGATGAAACTGAAAGTAAATCAACATCTTTTACCTCCTCTTTCGATTTGGAAAGAATTGATGAGGTTTGTTCATCATCTGTTGTTGGTGGTTTGCTTGTTGTCTCAACGCATTCGCCAACTTCCTTTCTGACATACCGAAGTCCTATTTGACAAGGTAATTCCTCTACTTTGATAGGGTTGAAAATGCCTTGGCCATTAATGCCCAAGCCTTTCCCTTCATACCCCATTCTCTTCAACAGTTTGGAGCCAATTCCTGTGGTATGATTTTCAAAAACAACGAAATCATCATCATGACACATACATGAATTCAGAGAACTGCATTTTACGTCACATGGGTCATGTTGTAGTTTTTCCAAGGCCTCGTCCTTTGCTTGCAACTGTCGTAGAGAAATTTTTTTATCCTCTTTCTCTTTATGTAGGAGCATCTTCAATTCAATGTTCTTTGTTTGAAGATTTTGGAAGTTGTGCTTCAATTCTTCCAGGGCCTCTTCCGTGGCTTGCAGCTGAAGCTACAATTTCTCCTTTTCCTCTGTCTCTTTCTGTAGAGTTTCATACATTATCTCTACCCTTTGGAAATTTTGAGCTTCGTCTCGTACATTCTTTTTCATCCTCTGTCACTGCACGTTCCATTATTCATGCTTGCAATTCACATCCACGCAAAGATCGCTCTGATACCACTTGATCTAGGTCTAGGTGTGACAAAGGACCCTTCCAAGACCTTTTACTTTCATGATGTGTTAAATTTCATTTTTTTAAAACAACATAAATGAATACATCTGCATGCTATAAAGAAGAGGAACATGACAATCATCAGCACATGAAAACATAAGCCGTTGATAACGGAGTTCGTCCAAGAGGGACTACGTCTCCGGGCCCTGTTGTCAAGATGGTGTAGGCCGTTGCATTAAGTGCTATCAATAGTGATGATGTACATAGAGGTGATGTCGTTTTCATACAAGGAAAATTCCCTCACACAAGAGTGGCTCTAAGAGATGTTCCGCTATAGGACTCTTCGTCAAAAGACTCCGATCAGTGTGACACCAAACTCATGCATGATGAGCATCCCACCAACATGGCATGAAATGGATCTCAATGTAAACATGTATGAAGACAACATGATTATCCCATCAACATACAACAAAGGGATCTCAAAACACAACATGACGAATCATGACAACAAGTACATCTGAAAAATGATTTTGCATCACATCAAGCAAGAATCATGAAAACAAGTAAGAAACAAGAACCCACATAAAGCATCAAATAGGGATCTATGCAACACAATGCATAGCAAAATAAGTACATGAACACACTGCATATACCTCACAACCAAGGGCCATATGAAGAAGTAGATTTCAAATTGCTGAAGTTGTTCGTACCATCGATCTCACGGCATCAATCACATGGAAATGGTTGTTCGCACATAAATACTGACACCTCCATTCCACTTAGAAAAGTGGCTAATGAATAGAATGAGAAAATGAAAAATATGAATGCACCATCAGATTTGTGGCATCAAATAGTGCAAAATCAACTGTCAAATTTCTGAATTCTGAGAAATTGAGAATCTCGGGCTGAAGGAATCTTTTAGATTCCCCCTAGATTCCTGTTATAGCTCCAAATCTCACTATTATGGTTTGTGATGCTGCACTCATGGCCTAGGGCAACCCCTCCTTCCAGACCTGGTCCAAAATTTAAAAAACAGTGTTTTATCCCTTATACGCGACATTGCCCTGAGTTAAACGTGTGTATACGCGGGTAAGCATATACCCAACCCGCGTATATGTATTAAAACACTTAAAAAAATATTAAACTCCTTAATTTCGAGTGGAGATCGTGGGTTTTACCTACTAATCACTTGTTAGTGCCCGTGGCCCAACTGTTCCCAACCAACTCCCAAATAAAAAACTACTTTGGGAGAGGTATAAAAAGACCTCAAAGGGAAGGCCTAAGGGAGGAGAGAAGAGAGAGAAAGGTTATTATACTGAGATTTTTCCCCTGACCAGGTCTGAAGACCCTTGTGCCTTCTGTACTTCCCCCATTTGTACAGGAAACCCTTGTTTCCTTGTGTGTTGATGTTCATCCACTACTTATGACATCATGGAGTAAGTCGTGGAAGGAGTTTGCTAAAGGCTTGAGGCTGGATGGATCTGGAAGGAAGCTTTTCTTGGAGCCTGTGAAAGGTGATTCAGGTGAAATTATTCCTTTTATGCATTTTATTTGTCTATAATAAAAGAAACACGTCTTGGTTCCCGATATAAATCTTCTTTATGTTTATGATATTCATGTTGGAATTCATATGTGAATGGTTGTTTAAAGTTCATAACTAAGTACCTTTATAACATGAAGATGATTTCTTTATAAGTTTTTGTCCATATACTGCTGTGTTCTTTGGAATTGGTTGTTTTGTAGGACAAAGGAGTGAAAGGAACTTGAAGAAGGGTCTGGACCCTAAAGGACCTTCTCAAACGTAGGACCTAAGGTACGCCCCTCTTACTATAGAATTTGCTTATAATAGCATAATGGCTGTGTGAATGTTTGTTTCTATTTATAGACAACTTCCAGTCTACTAGGGTTCCAACCCAAAAGCCCTAGGGGAACATTTCCCTCAATAGAATTGGCCATCAAGACGTATGAAAACGCTAAGCCAGTTCGTCAAAGGCTTCGGCCGATTAACCCTAGGAAAGTAGTATTTATCAAAGCTGAAGTTGAAAAGCTGCTAATGGCAGGTTTCATATACCCTATTCCTCTCACTGATTGGGTTTCTAATCCGGTCCCTGTGGATAAAAAGCAAGGAACGGTTTGAGTATGCATCGATTTTAGGGACATAAACAAGGCTTGTCCGAAAGATAATTACCCCGCGCCATTCATTGATCAGATTATCGACGAGTGTGCGAGTAATGAGATTTTTTCCTTCATGGATGGTTTTTTTGGTTATAATCAAATTTCTATCCGTCCTGAAGATCAACATAAGACAACCTTTATATGTCCCTGGGGTACCTTTCCATATAGAAAGATGCCTTTTGGTCTTAAAAATGTTGGAGCTACTTTTCAGCGGGCCATGTCATATGCTTTCCACGACATCAAACATGTCATCGAAGCATACTTGGATGATCTCGTTGCTCGTTCTCAAAAGAGAACTGATCACCCTAGTCACCTTCGGATGGTTTTCGAGCGATGTCGTTTTTATAAAATTTGGTTGAATCCCAACAAGTGCGTTTTCGCGGTTACGTCCGGTTGGTTGTTAGGGTTCATTGTGTCAAATGAAGGGATTCAAGTTGATCCCTTCAAGGTTGAGGCAATAGTTCAGTTGCCTCCCCCGTCCTCAATTCGACAACTTCAAAGTCTTCAAGGGAAGACTAATTTCTTAAGACGGTTTATAGCGAACTATGCCGAGATCACTAAAGGGTTCATGCATTTGCTACGGAAAGGAGCTCCATTTGTATGGGATGATTTTTCACAACGATCGTTTGATGCTTTGAAAAAGGCACTAGTCTCTACCCCGCTTTTGAGTCCACCGGATTATGGGAGAGACTTCCTTTTATATCTTGCTGCAGCAGAATCAACCATTGGTATGGTTCTCATTCAGGAGGACGATGTTCTCATCGAGCATGTGATTTATTATTTGAGTCAAGGCTTAATAGGTCATGAAATTCGCTATTCTCTGGTTGAGAAGTTGGCCTTGGCAGCTGTCCATGCTGTCCAGCGGCTCCGTCATTATATCCTGCTGCAGAAAACTTTTGTCTTAGCGGCGGTCAATCCATTTCAATTTGTCCTCAGTAGGCGAGTGATTGGGGGCAAATATAATAGATGGATAGTCATCTTGCAAGAATTTGATGTTGAGTTCTTGTTTGCCAAGTCTAAGAAATCCATGGTTTTCGCTGAGCTAATTTTTGAGCTGCCTTGTGGAGAGGATACTGTTTATGAGGAAAGTTTTCCCGACGAACATTTATTCCTCATCTCTTCACTCGACCCTTGGTCTAGATATATCATTGTCTATCTCCAGACTTCGAATTTTCCCTCTACTTTCTCCAAGGATGAATGTCGAAAATTACGTCACCGGGCTAAAAATTATGTTATCGTTGGTGATACCTTATACCGTCGAGGGTTTGATTCAATCCTTCGGTGTTGTTTAACCTTAGAGGAAGCAGAGTCAGCGCTAAATGACTACCACAGTGGAGCTTGTAGTGGTCATCTATCGGGGTTTTCTACAGCCCAGCACATCTTACGTACCAGCTATTTTTGGCCTTCACTCTTTAAAGACTGTGTAGAAGCGGTCAAACGCTGTCACCCCTGTCAAATATTTACTCACAAGATGCGTGCTCATACAGCTCCTATATTTCGGGTTGTCACCACTGGTCCTTTTACTAAGTGGGGTATTGATTTTACAACTTGTAATCCGCCTACAGCGGCGAATCACAGGTACATTATTGTGGCTGTAGACTACTTTAGAAAGTGGGCTGAGGCCATGCCCACTTATAAAAATGATAGTGACATGGCAGCATTGTTCCTTTTCAGTCAGGTTATCTCAAGCTTCGGTATCCCGAGAGAGATTGTCACTGATCATGGCAGTCATTTCCAGAATCAACTGATGTTTGAATTGGCTCTCAAATTAGGTTTTCGGCAAGAGCATTCATCTCCTTATTATCCTCAAGTGAATGGACAGGTCGAGGTAGTCAATAAAACTCTTAAGAAGATCCTCCAACAGACAATCGACAAAAATCGGTCCAATTGGCATGTTATGTTGTATTCGGTTCTTTGGGCATACCAGACCTCTGTGAAGACTGCTACTGGTTTTACACCTTTTTAGTTGGTTTATGGGATGGAATCTCTTTCCAGTTGAATGTGAAATTCCATCTCTTAAGTTAGATGTTGAGCTCCTTCCAGAGACTTCGAGTCTTGCAGAGCGCCTCTTTCACTTGGAACATCTCGATGAGCAGTGTCGAGATGCCGCCACGATGAATGAGGCTCATAAGAAAAGGGTTAAAACACAGTATGATAAATATGTCCGTCCTCGAGTCTTTTCTAAAGGTGACCTTGTCTTGGTCTATGACCAAGATAAAGACACCTTGGGGGCAGGCAAGTTTAAGCCTATGTGGTACGGTCCTTTCATTATTAAACGAGTTTTAGAAAAAGGGTCATATGAGTTAATCGATTTTGAGGGAAACAAGCTGGCGAAGCCCCAAAACGGGCTCTACCTAAAGAAGTACTTTGCTTAAGTAGGAGATACGCAATGGCTTATTTGTACATTATGTATATTTGTACATATATCATCGAGATGTTTTTTGATATCAACACTTTTTGGTCTTCTGTGGCAGGTGTTGATGGATGACTTGGTCTATTTTGGCTTCGTCGATGGTGCTAGTCGGTACACTCGGAATCTCGCTTCCGCAGCTTGGGTAATCTATTATCCAAATGGTCAATTGATGGTATCAAGAGGCGTATGCATTGGTCCCGCTTCAAATAATATGGCTAAGTATACCGCCATTATTAATTTACTATCTAAGGCAATCTCTCGCGAGATCGACTCGTTGGTAGTTTATCTGGATTCTCAATTGATAGTGTCACAGTTAAACAACATTTATCGGGTAAGGGATCCATGTTTATATCGCCAGTATTTAAGGATGAGGTTGTTGCAAAGATCATTTGTTTATATTAATTATTTTCACATTCAATGATCTCATAATTGGTTAGTTGAATTCTATCGCTAATCAAGCATTAGACTGGCACATCAAACATTCATCACATAAAATCAAGCATCAAAAATTTGAACTGTATATATATATATATATATATATATATATATTTATATATATATATATATTATATATATATATATATATATATATATATATATTATATACTATTATATATATATAATATATATATATATATAATATATTATAATATATATATATATATATATATTATATCTATATATATATATATATATATAAATATCTATATATATATATATCATAAAGCATCTCGAGTGTACATATGTTGTCCAAAAATATACAAAATCGGGACTCAAATGCTCATAGTCATGTCTGGCATATCTAATGCCTTGGCTCAGGATGAGCGGCCAAGTAGGTAACTATCGCATTGGCCACACGCCAAAAAGTACGAACCCAATCACGTGGCATGCCAACCACATGACGCTGCATATCCTCAAGAAGATCCTCTATGGCAGCCATCGGTACATGGCAGCTTAGTCTCATCAAGTGTCGTTGGACATTATTTAGAGTTCGTTCTATCTCAGCAGCCGCCTCTTCGGCTCCTCGACCACGCCGTCCATGCCGCGGGAACCCATCTGGTCATACTAGCCCAATATCTGGAACATGATCATCATTTTAGTCATTTGAATCCAAACAAAAATATTTTTCAAAATGCATCATTATATTTTTCAAAATTAAAAAAATCATAAAATCAAAAAATTCTTACCAATCTCGCCCCATGCTGCGTTTGGTGGTAATGCTAGATCAAGATCTCCTCGGAAATACAGCCCATCATAGGGGTAGTCATCTACGACGATGATCTGCTGATCTCACCAGGTGAAGAAGTCATTGTCAAAAGTATTCCTTGGGACCTCCTTAGCCCCCAGACGTTTCATTAGAATAGCCCACCAGCCCATAGGTGAATCTCGTGGGGTGCTGATGGAAACTGCTACCCTGGGCAGAGTGAGAAAACCTTCTCGAAAAAGAAAGTACACGGGATAGTCCCATATCCAAAGTTCTTGGACTATCCCCTCTTGATAGAAGTGAGCTGGCTCTTCATGTTGGCCAGAAGAGGAGTACACTAGTCGAACACAATAGTGAGACAGTCAACTGTCACGCTCATGGTTAGTCGTGATGCCTGATGCAGAGAGGACGATCTGTTCACTCGAGCTATGGTGAAAAGGATTATCCTCAGTGATAAACTTGCCACATGTGTGATAAAAATCTGGCTCCCAACCTTCTTGGCATGTCCCAGGCAATATATCTATACGTAGTCCTCTATTGTGAGACTGCTCTGTGATCTGCCCCGGGAATGTACTACCTCTCCCCTTCGGGAAAGGCTCGTGATGAAATAGATATCCTCCACTTCTACCCTGAGTGGCATTTGGTCAATCATAAAGGATTCCTCCTCGACGTCCCAATAATCAATGAGCATCTCTAGCAGACGTATGTTTGCCTTCATATTCGGCAGTTTGAAAAATTTAAGCAAATCGCATCCCTGTAGGGCATCCAAAGCTTGAGGATCATTCATAACTTCATTATCCACCACTGCGTGCTCTATTTCACGCCAAGTGACTGGAATTCTGAGAAAAAAATGATTTTCAACCGTTAGTTTTTGTTTAAAATTGGCTCGCGGCGTATACGCGGGTTCCTGTGCACACAGTCGCGTATAGGGCCCGCGTGTACGCGGGTTTCACATTACCAACCCGTGTATACGCCGCAGAGAAATTTTGGGCAAAAAATTCAACGGTGAAACATTAACTAAAAATCTTAAAACCAGTCACAATCAATTGCAAGCTAAGTATAAGAGTTACCTGGAGGTTTTTCAAGAATTTGAACGGTCGAATTTGGTATACAGGAAGTTTGCTCCTTTTGCTCCAAATCTTTTCTCTCAAACTCAAATGGTAAAAATGGTGAGCACAAAATCCCTTTTATAACTTTTTGAAATGCAAAATTTTTTCAAAATTTTATTTTGTTTGCCCTCATGTGACTTTTAACTTGGGAGCTTGGAATGCCGAGAATGGTGTGTTTTTCAGGACATTTTGGACGTTTTTTCGACAATTTCGAGACGATTCCATGACTGCTGACCTGTCATGGCAGGTATCATTTTCTCACTGGCATATAGGTTAGCGAAAACATTTTTCTGTTGCATTATGCATACTAGCCTTCATTCGCCGATACATCTGCCATAGGGTCGACCCCATCGTGTTATGGTTCATAAGCCATCTTCACTCGCCAATTTTTGAAATCATGACACAATGGTAGAGCCATCCTTTACATGGGCATCGTAGTTAGCACCTCACTGACATTTGTTGCCCATGCTGCTCCGATTTGAGTAGGCTCGGGAGTCCTCTGTAGTTCTGCCATGACTTATGCATTGAAGACTCATTCCTCTTAGCTTCTTCGCTTTGTTCTGGCCTTATACCCTAGAGGCTCCTTTGTGTTGAGTTGTACTACTGCATTGCATGTTGACCACTTGCACCTCTTGGCCTAGAGTCGGCTTCACTTGGACTCGTGTTTAAGCCAACTTTTGACCATGACGTCTGCAAAATCAACCTCGCATACCTTTGACTTCTGCAACTTGACACACCTTTGACCTGTGGAAGGAAGGCACCTTTGAGTGTCACTGACCAATTTTCACCTCCCTGCATTGAGCATAGGAATGTTCCATTCCCAGGAACTAGATCATCTGTTCCACCAACACTCGTTCTTTCAACTATACTATAGCACTCTTTTATTTCTTTTTCAATCTTAACAGAAAAAGACAAAAAAATTAAAATATTCCAAAAAAGAGCGGGAATGGGATAATATTTCCATTTATTGTTGGCAGCTAGAATCAGTCATGTCGCCCTTGAACAAAGCACTCAAAACAAAGTCTCCTCCATTTGGGCAGGATTTAGTTTGACTTAGGTATGCCTTAACCTTGTTATTGAGTTAGTTCTCTCCCGATTGGTTATCTCTTCCAATCATATGGAGGATTCGTTCGTGCCTCCTGCATGACGAACTTATACAGAGTCATCATATGCTACCACATAGTCACATTGAGTTGTGCTTTTGTTCAAGGGAAGTTAGCCTAAGTCGGCCTCTCTGCGGTGTCTCTTGACTCATTTTTCAATTGGCCATCCCTAGTTGTCAGTGTCTTGTCTATTATCACATCAGTTATATTAGTCCTTTACTCGTGCTGGTTTGAGAAGGTCTCCACTAACTTCTTGCTGGCCGATCTTGTCCTTATCAACGATGACATCTTGCTCTGAGGACAGGCCTAGAGCTACACCCTAGCCCTATTTTCATTATTGATAGGTCACCTTGCGCTCAGCATCGATCAGTATCATGGGTCTTTGACTGAGTGGTTTCCCTTGTGTTCAACATCAGCTTATATTATCACACATTGGGATTCGTGCAGTACTGTGGTTTCCATTTGACCCTATTGGTGGATACCTTGCCTCTATGTCAGCGTTCATTATTGGTTGGCCCATAGGGTTTCTGTCGTGCACTAGCCACATCTTGTATACACCGGAAACGTACTTCAGTCGGGTTACTACATCTTTTTTCGTCCAATTCCCTCCACACTATTGGCTTACGGGTTACTCTCACGCTAGATTGATGAAGGATGCCTTAATGCCTTCCTTCTAGTAGATCTTTCCCTATGGACTATGACTCATTGCTCTGGGGCAAAGATCTAGAGTCCATTTGGCAGTACCTTGGGGTTTGTAGTCATTAGTGGTAGATTATTCACTATCAACAGTGGGAAACCATCATTGTATCCTGATCGATAGATTCTTACACGTGTTCGACTCCAGCTCATCTATTCACACTTGTTGGATTGTATTGGGTACCTTGACGCTCATTATCATTATCGGTGAGTAGTCTCGCGTTTGTTAATGGTATACATCAATGACCGGTAATCAAATGATTTCTCACATGGTCGACTTCAGGTCATTTATTCCCATGGTGTAGAAATGTACCACGGTGGTCGGTGAAGACCTCAGGTTGTATCGGCATTCATTGGTTCACTTGACAGTTGCTCCTATTGCTGCTAGTCGATACCACTCCACCTTATATGTTGCAGTCAGTCATGGCGACATTATATATGCTGGCACCTGAGTTTACAATGTAGTACCATCTTACACCATGTTCAGTCGGTACTTTTGGGATCAGTCTTTGATATCAGTGATCCGTTGCATCCTTCAGCATCATTGACAGTCTTATATGCGATATTCAAACATGTACTTGTTCAATCATGATCAGATGACCCATTATGTATTTTCCAGTCATTTATACTTGTATACTTAGTGGATCCGCTTGTACTTGATATGTGGACATGTTGTACTTTCTCTGAGCATGGTTATGCCTGCCTCAAACAATGTTTCTTTCTCATCTCCTTTTTTGGCTTGGTAGGCTGAACTCTGGTGAAGTCCTTCTCAGTTTTTGATAGATTTGCTTTCCATGAACTTGCTTAATACATTTCGGCCATCATGTACGCCTTCTGACCTCATATATTAGGGCGCATCTGTTATAGCTCCTGTTGTGTAGGTAAATCCCCTCTACGGACAAAGGCGATCCCACTAGCCTAATTGAGGTCTAGCAACAATCAAACATCGCTAACACGCAGGTTCCTAATTGCAAAGTAAAGGCCAAGATGAGAGCCTACCTCGAATCCAACGCTTATATTCGTAGAAGGGTTCTCGCTTCCGTTCTTTCACTTCAGCTGGTCGCAATCCTCACGATCTCCATGAACAGACACCTGCACATGCAAAGAACAAGACAAATACAAGCATAAAATCTGGGAAATGCAACTATGTATCAATAAGAAAGGATACAACTCAAACATCATAATAAAGACACATGAGTGGAACCATAATGATAGTCATATATTATTGTTGATAAAACAAAAGAGAATACAACCAAGTTCTGACGCCAGATCCTCCTTTGGTTGGGTCCAGCCAGCAAGTCCCTCAAGCATTCACCCTTGAAGGTAGATATCCCAAGACAAAACTCTCTCTTACACAAGTTTACACAAGATGGAAACACTTCACAACCTTCCTTAAGCACTCTAGCAATCCCACACTAGTCACACCAGCTGCCTATCAAGCTCACACACTATCAGCAATGCTCTAAACACAATCAATTCCAAACTAAATTAACTCCAAACTCCCAAAACTACCAGCTCATGGCAATGGTGGAGGCTTAAATAGGAGAAGGAGTCTCCATGAATGATGGGAGGATGAGCTTATCTCCAAGGAAGGTGGCTCAAATGACGAAACAGACATTCCAGAGAAGGGAGGGCGACATTTACAAGGCCAACAACCAGGCCTGGAGTCATCTGGAAGGACGGCTGTTAGAACAAACTCACCCAGACTGGATCATCGGGGGTTAATAACTGCACCGGAGCGCTGACATCGCTACTGAATAACATAGAAAGTCATATCAGCGTGATCAGATATAAGTAACAAAAGCATTGTCACATGAAATTCGACCAGCGCGGGAATCACATGTGCTTCCGCGCTGGCAGCGCATTAGGTCTGTTTTGGAGCGCTCATCAGTGCATTTATTTTTACAACAGTCGCAATGATAGAATAACTTTGGCAAAGTGGGTCATTTGGCAACATTAGAGAGCATGAGCATGATTAATTTGGTCCCATGACACAGCAGGAAGACTGACAGGGAGACAGTGACAAATTACTGTGTAACAGCTCCAAACCTCACTCTTGATGTTTGTGATGTTGCACTCATGGCCTAAGGTAACCCCTCCTTCCAGACCTGGTCCAAAAATTTTAAAAATAGTGTTTTACTCCCTATAAGCGACATTGCCCTGAGCTAAACGTGTGTGTACGTGGGTCTGTGTATACCCAACCCACGTATATGTCTTAAAACACTTAAAAAAAATTAAATCTCCTTAATTTTGGGCAAAGATCGCGGGTTTTACCTACTGATTACCTATTAGTGCCCATGGCCCAACTGTTCCCAACGAATTCCCAACTAAAAAACTACTTTGGAAGAAGTATAAAAACGCCTCAATGGGAAGGCCTAAGGAGGAGAGAATAGAGAGAAAGATCACTCTACTGAGATTATCCCTAACTAGGTCTGAAGATCCTTGTGCTTCCAGCACTTCCACCATTTACAGGAAACCCTTGTTTCCTTATGTGATGATGTCTTTTTACTACTTGAAATATCATGGAGTAAGTCATGGAAGGAGTTTGTTGAAGGCTTGAGATTGGATGAATCCGGAGGACGGTTCCGCTTGGATCCTGCGAAAGGACGACTCAGGTGAAATCATTCCTTTCTGTACTTTAGTTATGTATAATAAAAGAAACACTTGTCTTTTTCCTGATATAAATCTTCTTCATGTTTATGATATCAATGTTATGATTCACATGAATGGTTGTTTTAATTGTAGAACTAACTACCTTTCAATATGCTCTGAAGATGATTTCTTTATGATGCTTGGTCCATATACTGTTGTACTTTCTTGAATTGATTGTTTTGCAGTTTGAAGGTGCAAAAGGAACTCCAAGAGGGTTTGGACCCTGGCCGGATCTTCCCAAATGAAGGATCCCCAGGTGTACCTCACTTCGTTCAATTTGCTTATATTAGCATCATGGTTGTGTGGAAAGTGTGTTTCTCTTTGTAGATAACCTCCAATCTGCTAGGGTATCAACCCAAGACCCTAGGGGACTTTGTCCCTTAACAAAGAGAATCTGCAATAACATTTTGAGCATGAGGTACAACTATCAAGGTATAATCTGGAAACATCCTTAAGAAATCTAAAACTGTATTTTGGTAGGCCCTCTTCTGCAGATGTTTGGCTTGATATTCACCCTTAACTTGCTTGATTATCAGCTCTGAATCTCCATAGACTAATATCCTTTTGGCATTCATCTTTTTGAGAATTTTCAAACCTGCAATCAGTGCTTCATATTCGGCTTCATTGTTAGAAGAGGGAAAGGCCAATTTATATGAACAAATTCTAACATTACTAGGGACTTTATTTGGCTGGAAAACAGGGCTGCAAATCCAAATCCCTATGCCACCACCATCCTTACAGATGGCTTCGTCAAAATCCATGCTCCATAGACTTGCTTCTTCTTCTAGATGCTAAAATTTTGTTTCATCCTCTTTCTTATTTTCACTGATCTCTTCAATTTGTTGTTGTTCATTACCTTTCTACTCCTGTCGAAATGTGGACTCCTCAAAGGTACTTGCAATTTTTTGTCTTTCTTGATCAAGGTGGGCTTTGAAATTTTATGAAATCTCTGGCACATCTTCTACTTCAACTAACTGACTATCAACATCATTCAAACCACTATCTGAATATAATACAAATGACTCTAAATCTGTGTGTACAACATTAATTGGATCATTAAGTGGTTTCTCCTTGCTTGTAATCATGTACTTCATTTTCTTCTCCCTATATAGTTTTCTCAATTGGCCAAACACAAGAATGGTAGCATAGGAGAAATCTAGTTGTAAAGTCCCTTTAAGCTTTGCACCCCACAATCTGGACAAAAGCATACCAAACCATGGCGGAATGTTTGCAACAACCACATCCATGACAACATTCTTTGCCGGGATTTGGTCTAGAGACACCACCAAGTCTTTGATAAGACCGATACAACGAACTCTACCCGAATCAAAAGAATACTGGTCATGATATTTTTGAGTAATGTCGAGGCCCAATTTCTCCATAATGGCTTTTGGAATCAGATTATGGGAAGCTCCGGAATCAAACATGGAATTGTGGAGGACATACTCGTGCAATCTAAGGTTTATATAGAATGGAGGAACTTCACTATCCTCAGACTGACCTTCTAAAGCAGGGCCAAAGATGAGCTCAGGGTGATCATCTTCTACATTGACCATATCAGATAAAGGATCTATGTTCAAAATTTTGGACACTTGGTATTTATAACTGTTGTTCTTCATCAACTTAGTCAAAGGAATTGAAACTTTTAATTTAGCAATCTCATTTTCCAAACTAAAACCTGAAACTTTATCTACCTCTTTCACTGGAGGGTCCTTCTTTTCGACCTTTTCCTTTGTTGTACTTTGTTGATTGCTCTTCTCATTTGCAGATGATCCATTGCTGGAAGTTGGGTCAGCAGGCTCCTTCCCTTTCTTCTGAATCTTCGAGGAATCATTCCTAGGTTGTGTTTCCTTTCTCTTTTGAATCGTGCTGACTAGTACATCTCTACTTCTCAATGAATATTGTTTCTACTGTGATGTCAATGCATTCATATATACTCATTGATAATCATCTGACTCATCCTCCAAAACTGCTTCATTTGCTAGTATGTAATATTCATCCTTTTGAACATCACGGATCTCTGAATATTCTTCATCTTCCATGAGATAGATGGGTAAACCATCAGCAGTAAAGAAATGTTCTGCTTCCACCACCGAATCATCATCATCTTCACTCTTTATTCCATGTGCATAGTTTTGTTGCAAAGGAGTTTTGACCTGCTGTAGCGATGACTGATCTTGTCCCTTCTGCTCCCTTTGTTTAATTCTAAACTGAGGTTGTTGTTGTCCTCTGAAGTTTGGATTTCTGATTGTGGTTTCAGGCTTGTCTGCAATTGTTAACCGATCAAACATCTTCTCAATTTTCTGAAGTATATGATCTGCCTTAACATCTGAGGAAGATGCTTCTTCCTTTATAGTCACCTTATTTTCAGTTTTCATCCTTGCTCTTTTGGCCAGCAGATTTTCCTCTGCACTCACTGCGTTCTACATATCCTCAAGTGTGGTAGGATCTCTTTCTCTCAACTGATACGCCATATCAGCATCGAAGCCGTCGGGAAATTTGATCAATGCTAACCCCATCAGTGGCTTAATGTCAACTGGAATAGCATTATAAACTGTATTGAACCTTACGCAGTAATCTTGGACACTTTCACCTACATTGCTTTTAATATTTTCATACTCAGATGGAATTTGGAGAGGATTTTTCTTTACCTCCCATCGGTCCAGGAATTGGCTATGGAGAACCGGCAAAGTATTGATAGATCCTGCTGGTAATGCTCTGAACCACTTTTGAACCTCGCCTCCAAAACTCAGCACAAATAATATCATGGACACATTTTCGACATCTACCTCATGAAGATCAAAGAAGTCATTCATATTATCAACATGTCGTTGCGCTATAATACCTTGAGTGGCATCGAACAGAGGTATTTTACTTTGGTAATCAGCGGGCATATCATCCAAATTCTGAGGTAGAACGAGAGGTGCATATCTGGTAGCCATGACTCGAGGTGGATTTGAAATTGGTCTTGGGGAAAGAGGAGAAATTATGACAACAAGAACCGTTGATGTTGTAGAGGTAATGGGTATTTGAGGGGTAATGATAGGCTGATGAGGGAGGGAAGGTATAAACGGAGATGTTGAATCATTGATTGGAATATGGGGAATTGATGATGAGGTAAAAGATGTTGAAGCCGAATCAAAGAGTTCAGGAATTTGATCGATGGTGATGGATGACTGAGGAGAGTTCTGAAGATCTCGGTAACTTATCAATTTGGCCCTTTTGATTTCAACCTCTTTGGTGAATTTTGGGTCTACGACTATGTCCAGTAATTCACTATCAGATGTGGTTCTAAATAGAGAGAGACCAAAATATTCGTCAAAAGGGAGATCTTCAAGGAATAACCACTCTACCGGGCATGAATGAGATCTGAACATTGTCCTAGGACTTGATAAACTTTCTTGTCTAAGTATCCGCAAAATAAGATTAGGATTTTCAAATACGGGAGGAGGATCGAGATCGGGATTAGACCTGGTGTATCTTCTTGAAGCTAGTATGTTCAAAATTCTCAAGAATTTGACATTGCTTTACAACTTTCCGCTTTTCAGCCTACTGAATTCTAAACTTATCATCCAAAAGTTTAGAACTTGTCAATTGCACTAGGGTGATTTATCTTTCTTCCCCAGTATGGTCGCCATTATGTTAGAGCCTAGATTGACCTCAGGCTGAAAGGAGGCAATCCTAGGATAACCACAAACCAAGATTAACCTAGTAGCTAGCCCTATCAGGTCGGGAGAGGGCTCTCTCCTTGTTAATCTCAAATGAGATGACTGAATCAAATTTGGATTTTAGGCTAGGTATAGTAGCTCTAGGGTTTTTGGTTGATTTTGAAGGTTTTGTTGCTGTATCAAATGGAGCAGGCAACTTTGGGTCTAGGAAATGAAATCATGATGTAGGGTGTTCTATGGGGCGAGGTAGGTAAGTGTTTTGGCACTTGAAATTGAGTGAGATGGTAGGTCTAAGACTGATGAGGAGCTAGGGAGGGCATGAAGAGATCATGTATCCTCTTCAAACTATAGAAAACATCAAAAACTAAATGGATTCCCAAGGCAGAGCACTCCAACCGATGTATTCTACCTATCTATCTTGATTTCATTTAGTTCAGAAGAATGAATTAGATTTTGGCAGACATAACACATGAGAAAAATTAATGACAGAAGGACAAACTATGTGAAAACACATTACTATGAGAATCCCACAAAAATAGTTGCAAATCCTGGTTTATTTTCTTGCCAAACTACTATAGAGATGTACAATGTAGCTCAGAGCATCCAAGAGAGTCCAACCTTTGCTAACGACTGAAAAAATACATAATATAGACATCAAAACCACCTATGCTAGCCATCAAGGGTCGAATACAAGAGATAAGGGATCATTACAACCATTTCCAAACAAGGAGCAAGAATATAGGCAGTGAAACAACTTGCTTCTAAAACCATGGAAACTAATTCATTTACCCCCAAACCACCTAAAAATGATGAATCCACCCTCTAAGGTCATTTTCCAATTGCATTTACATAGCATAGCATCATTTACAACCATAAATTCATCCATGATGGGAGAAAAAGTCAACTTGTAGAAAAAATGGGCGAAATTTTGATTTTTGAGCAAAAAGTTTCTATGCATAGCACCACTCGCCAGGTGCGTAGTGCCAGGTCACAGCTGATTTTGAAGGCCTTACCCTTAGCCAAATTGAGCCCAAGATAGCTCAATGGAAAGGTATTCCTATATAGTTTCTTGGACATTTTGAATTTTTTTCATTTGGAGGTAATTTTCCCCCTAAAAAGTGGAATCTCCCAAGACTGCTTCTGTGTGTCCAAAAAGAGGCAGAGAGGTCATTTTTTGATGGCTTTTTAACCTTTAGTGACCAAGTTTTGCTCCAAAATTGTTGAGATTTTGTTGGTTTGACGCTATCATCATGCTGAATCCAAATATACAAGCCATTTCTTCAAAAATTCTTCCAGTAAAAAGCGTAGCGCCGATGACGCTACGCACCTAGGGCAAATTTCTGTGTTGTAGAATTTCAAAAATTGAAAATGACCAAAATTTGTCAAAACTTGCCCAGATTTGGCACAAGGAACTATCATTAATTGCTTTGATGGGCTAGTGAGGCTTCAGCCAAGATTTTAAACTTTTCTTGCTCTTTTTGCTCCTTAAGGCCTTCCCCAACCTAGCCTTAAGCTTCCTCATCCTTATGTTGCATATTTTGTTATGGATCATGTAGTGGTAGGCCATGTGGCGAAGCATCTTCTTGTCTTTATTGGCCTTCTCAAGCAACCCCTCAAAATGTATATTGACCCTCTTAAGCCAACTTTCCCGGTCATTCTCGATCTCTTCTTCAATGGAAGTCAACTTGACCTTTGCCTTCTTAGCCTTTTGTCGGTTCTCCTTAATCATTTGCAACTCCATGAGGACTTGCTTGTCGGTCAATTGTTTGTTTTCTTGCTCTAGATATTTAATGACCCATTTAGTCCTCTCTAATTTGTCAGACAAGGCTTGTATCTCAGCTTCTTGTTCCTTAATGATCATGTCTTTGACAGTCTTTGGATTTTGAGCATCCAAGTCAATGACATCAACTCCTTGTGCCTCCTCATGATCAACAAGGACAAAATCTCTCTCTTTCCCATCACTAGGATCCTTCTCATGCATCTTTTTCTTGCCTTTACCTTTGCCCTTGTGTTGCGGCCCAACCTGCACCTGTTTAGCTGAAGAAGAAGGCAAAACCCCTTCCACTTCTTGTGGAGATAACATTTTCCTGTGATCTGAAGATGAAGGTGAGACCCCTTCCACACCTTGTGGAGATAATAATCGCCTGGCAGCTGCAAAAAGTTTCCTAGTGCCCCTCTCATATGTCACAAATACTTGCACTCCAACAGTTTCAGTTTCTTGGACCTTTTCATGTCCTGAAGGTCCACCTTCTTCATGAGTCACTAATGAAAAGACTTGAGGTCCTTTGAACATTTCATGAGAAATGAAAGTTTCCCATGGCATGTTGAGAAGGTTCAGCTGATGTAAAACAATGATTTTATTCAGAGAGTAGTGGTAAATGCTAGTTAACTGTTGGGGGTAAGATTTCTTCTTTACAATGAGTGCCATCTTCTCAATGTTTCTGAACATAAAGTACGGAATATTCATCATTCTCACCCTAGTGAAATGCATCTGCAGTCTAATGTGGTAGGCATACAAGCGAGAGAACCTACCTTCACAAGTAAAGTTCTACCTTTGTTTTTTGTCATTTCTGGAGGTGGTGAGAGCCGCTGAAGTACATACACAATATCTGAATACCATGGTGACTGAAGGAATATTTTAGACACTTCAATCAAAGAGCTTTCTTCTTCATCTTCGAACATGGCTGCAATTAGATTAATATCTAAAGCATGCAAATTTGATTCCACCATCAACCTCGCCAGGCCTTGTCCTTTGATCAGTTTTGTAGGCTTGATCTCCAAATCGTATTCTAACATTGCTGCAATCCATTTCCCCCGCCTTCCTTCCGGATCGGTTTAAAGCAACACATCCTTAACTGTTGCGTTGGGAACGTATGCTATGATGTGGGAGTGCAGAATATACACTCAGAAGTCCTTCAAAGCTTTGACAAGAGCAAGAGCTTGTTTCTCAATTATATTGTACCGCAAAGCAACATCTCTAATGGTCTTGCTAAAAAATGCAATTTGTTTTCCTAGCTGATCCCTCTTTTGCATTAAAACTACTGCCATGGTATGCTTAGATGCAAATAAGAATAAAATGAAATCTTGTGTATAATCAGGACTAATCAGAACCGGGGCTGTAGATAAAGCATACTTTACCAAATTAAATGATTTCATAGCATCCTCCGTCCATTTCACTACGCTGTCCTTCTTTAACATATTAGTAATTTCTCTCAAATGCTCAAATAGATTGGGTGCAAATCTTCGTAGGAAATTCATCTTACCGTTAAAAGCTTGTATCTCTTTCTTATCCCTGGGAAAATCTATCTGTTGAATTGCTTCTACCTGTTATGCTCCTATACCAATACGTGTCATATTTCATGATTGACTTTATGAGCTCTGTAATATGTTCATACCTTTCTTATTGCAAAGGTTTTCCATATTGTCAAAAAAAAAAAAAAAAAAATGTAAAGAAGGTATAACCTAAAAGAAAAATCAAAGGGTAAAAAGAATAAATATGGTCGAAAAAAATGAAAGAAATGAACCCCAAACAAAAATAGACCAGGAAAGTGGGCAAGTCTAAATGCCACTACTTTTTCATTTTCTGTAATAAGAAATTGTGTGCAGCTTGTTAACTTATGTCACAATTGATGAATAATCAAACAGCTTAAGCTTGGCTAGTTCATATTTGAATTTCATGTTTTAGAGATCGAGAATAAATAGTTGACCAAACAGTGTAAAATTGGCAGATAAGTAGATAGGTAGAGTAAATAAAAATGAACTAAACAATTTAATCTGAACCCTTGGATGTAATAAGTGCAGACTTAGGTAGGCTTGCCATGTAAAAGAAAAAGAAGATTGATAAGGGTTTGCTAGTCTAAGTGCACCCAAATAAAGAAGAAAAAATGTTAGGTTAAAGTAGGTAGGGTAGGTAGATGGTGTTGCAGAATTACTTGTGATGGATGATGTCTCTAAATATGTTAATTTTTACTTTTATCACAAGTGCAAGGTAGACACTACACTTGATACAGTTCAAGCAAGACAAGGTCAAATAACTAATTTCCATTCACATTTTTCCCTAAATATTTCACTAATTCCCCCTAAAGTGTTAAGGTCTTTGAAAACTAAAGGGGTTCAGAGCATTTCTCTGACTTCTAGAGGGACCGGACCCTCGGCCCAATAATTCAAATGGCTTAAGTACTTAAAACCATCCATAAAGCATCCATTCACTCTCATAAGACTTTTCCTAAGTAAAATCCTATTTTACTTAGAAAAATGCGCAATATCACATAAAAACCCCTTTTCCACTTTAAGCCTAAGTTTAAATATATACTCTAATGTTTTTACTTAGCGCTTTTATCACATTGTTTCATATTAATTTCTGACTTATATTATATAAATCCTTTGGAAAAATTAACCCACTCCCATATTATTTAACTATATAAAACCCCAAAATCTTATATATCCTGCCCCGGTTAAATATAACCATAAATACAAGTCAAACAGGGTTAATTGGAATTAATTAACCCTCAAGGTTAATTAAGAACCAACCCCCAACCAATCGCATTGCCCCCGATACAATTAAAATATTTTTATGTTGGGCCCGCTACAGTTAAGCCCCTACCTTAACAAGGGATTAATTAACCCTCACGGTTAATTAACAGCCTCCCCGTCCAATCTCGTCAACCCCGATATAATTAATTAACCCTTAAATTTATCAGGCCCGCCTCCATTATATCCCCATCACTTCAGATCCCCGACAGTCGTCTGATCCTGCCCCCATCATCCAACGATTGATATCAACATCGCACCCCCTAGTGACCGCACGTTAACTCGCGATCACTAGGTGGTTTTCCTCCCATACTCCTGCCACGCGTCAGGCAATCGATGTGTTCACTGGGTCCCAGCCAAATACCGCCTAACTCCAAAAGCGATGCGATCTCGTACCGCTTCCCGCCCTCGACAAACGACAAAACATCTTTTCCCGCTTACGTCATACACCCGACAAACAAAAAACCCCGCCAACCTTGACTTTGTTAAATAAAACAAACAAATGTCATTTTCACGGTTATATGGTGCAAATGGGTTCCCATGCAAAGTGACGTCCCAGTCAACTGCTAAGCTCTCCAACCGCCACCTGATCAAGGAATTTGCCGTAACTTAGCCCATGACCGGTTATCCAACCCGCCATTGTACTGTTCACTGCCCCATACAGGTATTTATCCAATGTTTCACTGAAACCCCATAATTTCGGTTTTCTACTGAAAATTCTGCAAGAAAGAGCCAAATTCAATTCTAATCAAGTCTGTGTTTGCCATATAAAGTTTCCCAAACCCGTTGCTTTGCCTATTTCCCACAGAAAACCCCAAATTCCATTTTGAATCCACAAGAACCAAAAATGGAAACCCCTATAGCCTTGAATGTCACACCCATGAATGCCCCTCACAAAGACTTAGATTATCTACCTCTAGCCGATAAAGATTTTCTAATAAAAGACTTATCTGGGTGATAAAAACCATCTCCAGGTCTTCTGCCAAGCTAGAGATAGTTATCTAGATGGGTCTTATATCTTTGGACTATGGGAATCTAACCTTCCCATGTATTTCCTCCCCTTAGTCCATGTTTTTCCAAATATAATTCATCAATGTTGTGCCAATTATGATCCTAACCAAAGCGTTGTTATGTCCCCAAGCCAAATAGCCATGTTTCCCATAACTGCTCAATCCATTAATGAGATGTTGCAATTCCACTTCCGTCAGCCCCTCACCCCTATTTCCATGGGATATTTACTTGAAAAAGCATCTCAGTTGTCCCAATGAGAAGTAAGTCGTATTGGCCAAATCTTCATGTTACCAAAGCAGTAGCCCAAAGGTCCACCTCCTTATCTGAAAACTTGCTTCACTGAAACTGGAAGACTCATTGTTGATATGTTATCCCTGATTATGGGATTTAACTCTAGTGAATATGTTGATGATATCACCCTAGTGTTATTATCCATCATTACTCCAGGACAGCCCCCTGTTGTCAGATATGACTATGCCTCCTATATTGCTAATAAGATCCATGACCAATTCCTAAATTTGGAAAATGAAGGAGTTTTCAAATATACTACTTTCATATATCATCTCATGTTGTATCATTAGTCAGACAACTTCTCTTTCCTTATCAAGAAACTTGACACCAAAGGAAATCCAAGGTTTGTTATCTTTTGGAGTCCAATCTTTCCTAATACCATTGAGTCCCCTTATACCTGCCGTGAGTTCATTGACCTATTTGTACATCCAGCAACCACTCTGTTGACAGGGGTTTCCCCTCCTAGGATCAATGAGGATATGAAGAAAATTCACCAACTCTCTAACCAGTACAGGATAGGTGACTGGTACCTATACAAAAACCACACAGAAATCAGGATGTATGGGTGTGAACTTTGCCCTTTTAAGTTACCCAAGTATGTTCCCATGAGATTGTTTGCATTGGAGTATTTCAGGTAGATCATAAATGCAAATTTAGTCCATTTTTGTGGGGCCAAAAAGAAAGCTCAGTTAAGAATCAAGAATCAACTAGGCCCTTTTGTCTGTAACAATAGGGATGCATGGAAAGAAGCTGAAATTTTTTTAGAAGTTCACCTTAGATTACAAAAGAGTTTTAGATGAATGTCTTATGACCCCAACAGTTTTATATGTGACAGAAGGATGAAGAACAGGTTATCCCCATATATTTACCATAGGAACCCAGAGATTGAACAATTTGCAAACTTAGATGAATGGATAAAGGGGACCTTAGTAGAAAGTGATATAGAATAGGTCAATTTCGAAAATGCTATGAGAAATATTGAGCAAACCCTTGACCTAGATTATTTTGGGCAGGTACCATTCAAGCTATCTCAAAAATTAGGAATTAATGCATCAATTGTTGGAACCTCTCAACATCCTCCACAGGAAGTCAGCATACCAGCAACAATAACATCCAAAGGCAAGGAAATAGATCCCACAGAACAACCTACAATGTCAGATCAGCCTGAAATCTCCAAAGAACAGGGTCAAGTGCCGACTCCACCAGCTCAAACCAATGTAGCAGATAATCCAGTTTTGGAGACTCCTCTAAATGAGGAAACAAACAAAAAGAGGGACAGGGAAAGTACTACCCTACCAGTGGACCTACAGGATAGCCAGGGACAAAAAGACAAAGATTGAACCCTTTGTCAGAAGAGGAAATAGTTGAGGAGACTACAGACAGCCAAAGAGAAGAAAGAGCAGTTAGTCAGTAAGCTTTCCCATTGGGAGGAACATCCACTAGCTCACAGAGGCAAGAGTTCGAAGGACAACATAATGCTGAAGTATCATCCCTCAGGGAAAAAAGTAAAGAGGCCTTAGATATCAAGAAGACATTCACAGAAATAAAGGCCAGGAATGACCCATTGAGACTTTAAATTTACAATCAATATTTAAAAATTGCACCCACAAATCAGTAAAGACTAATGTCAGCCTATGACATTAAAGAAGGAAAGATTGTAATGAGCTACTTCAAGCCAAAGGTACAACAACCCCAGTCAGCAGCAGATTACATCAAAACTAACCTAGAGGTCTTGGCAAAGAATATTCATCCTATGGATCAAATTGAACTTCACAAGCAAACTGGAGAAATAGTCTATTCCACATTGGCTGGTAAAGCAATGATGGCCCACAAGCTACAAAATTCCTTGGATAATACAACTGCCCAACTACACTTAGAAAAAGCCTCCTCCCTGGCCAAGGATAATAGAATAAAGTCATTAGAAGAAATCATCATTGAATTGGGACATGATCTCAAAGATGTGAAAGGTGTAGAAGCATTGATCAAGAAGAAAGAAGAAGACATTGCTGCCCTGAGGAAACAGCTAAAGCTACCTCCTTAAAGGCATCAACAGACTACTGAGGTTATAAAACATAAATCTGAAGAAGATATGATGGACCTACTCTTAAAATTCAATGAAAGATTGAATGAAACAGAGTAGACGTTAGAAAATGCACTGAAGGATAAACAGGGAGAGTTGACCTCTCAGCCTCTTGAAGTAATACCAATAGTATCAACAGCAGTCCCCTCTACACTTGGGACAGTCTTAGCCCCAAACATCCCAGCAGCCATAGCAGAGGTGGTCACAAGTACAACAACAACAGGAACAGGACAGGATAGTTGTGCCAATTTGAGTACAGAAGAGATAATAAAGTCAATGGAAGACATGAAACTACAAGTTTCAGAATTAAAATAGGTAAAAGAACAGTTAGCTAAGATGCAAAGAAATTATGACCTCTCAAGGATAAACGTTGTAGAAAAACAAAGGAGATTAAAGCATTAGAAAATAAAGTGAAGGCATTAGAAAAAGATCTCGCTTTTGACAAGCTTCTGGCAAAGATCAAGAAAATTCTTTGGGCCAACATCACTCAATCTATAAATGATGTTTGGTTGTCCATCCAAGTGATCTTTGAACAGATTGATCTAGTGAAAGTAGCACAGGGAGAAATTCAAAAGACAAAAGCTCAGTTAGGACAAATGCCTGATGAAGCCAACCGGCTCATACATTTTTTGAATAACAGGAATAAGGAACAACTGGAAGAGCTTAACATCACAGACAGGACAGATACTATTTTGGAAATCAAAAGGGTGTTAACCAAGAAAACTTTGATGCATAATTTAGAGAGAAGATGCCAAGATATGCAGGTGGAAATCAATTTTTTTTATAGAAAAGTTCGTTATTTTGCAGAATAAATGGCTACCAAGTCCTTTGGTGATTAATGACAGATTAATGAAGCATAGAGATTATGTAGACAAATTTAATAAGTACGTTGGCAATCAAGCTAGTTCATCAACAAGTGCATCATGAATAAAAGCACTCCCCACAAGTTGAGTTCTCTATGGCAGCTTAGAGAACTTAATCTATGTTAAGCATGAGATAAAGCACTTGTTCGCAATCCAGCCTACCTTTTTCAGATATACATAAACCGATGAGACCCTGAGGAAACTTCAGAAACACAGATTTCCAGAGCAAAAATGGTGGGAAGACATGTTGGGAATTTTTTAAATTTATCCTCAGTAAAATGTAAATTTTGGGCTATTTACTGTAGTAGGATGAACAAAGATGAACAGAAATCAAACAGGTCGAAGTGTATCATAATAGGTAAAGAGTATCAATCAAAATAGGGCAACCAGCACAGATTTACTAAAGAAGACAGCAGCAAGCCAAATCATAGGACCTGCCTCCAGCACACTCAGCAAGAATAGGAATAACACAACACTAGTTTACCTTTCTCTTATCTTCGAGACTAGTTGTCTCTATTTTCTTGTAACTTATTCTTAGTCACCCTAGAATATATCTCACTCTATTATGAGATATTTTTTGTAAAATTGTTTGTATAAATACTCCCTCAATTGGAGTATTGAGGGTGGATTCATATACATTGTTGTAATATTGGTTATTTTGAAATAAAGTGCTGTTGGACCAAACTTTTTTATGGCTTACCGAATAAAGAATTAATGCAAGGCACTTTCCACAGATTTCTTGAATCAAACACCGGATCAATAAGTCCTCTATAACTTATGTTTTAAAGTTTTCCTTATTTATTAGATCATCTTTGTTTCATATCTGAATGATAAACGAAAAAGAGTAATTCAGAATATGCTTGATTGCACTCCGTTTTCAATCGTTATTATTCTCTATGTTTTCTTCTCAATTTCTGAATTTGTGATCTGTAGTAGCCCTTTGTGTCCTCTTTCCAATGCCACAAGTCTAACCCAAATTGGTTTCTCCAAGGAAGAGTTATGCGAAATCTCACACAGTGACTTGATTATAGACTAGTTCAGTAAAGCGAACTTGTACGACGTGCCACGCGTCACTGTTTCGACCTTTGGATCTGAAAACTGCATACAAGAAACTACAGTCCGTCCTCTTTCTGCACCTTCTTACGACATTTCAATTCGATCCCCAGAGAGAAAGTTATGACGATATATGTTTTCTAATTCTTTCATTTTGATTATTTATTAAAGAATACTTAATTGCTCTTTATTAGTAATCATTCAAGTTCCCCCTTTAAATAGACTAAAGGATTCTTAACTGCCCTTCACCCATTTTGAGTCCATTCCATCTATCCAAAGTCTTTATTTGTTTCCTGTTTGACAATCTTTCCCTATGGAACCATCCTTCGTTGAGAAACCAAGTCTAGTTAAGCCATCTTCTTTAACTCCATCAGCCCAATGGCCTAAACTAGTCAGTCCTACCCCTCTACTATTGAATCTCACCACCCAAACTCAAACAAAACTCCTAAACCTCATAACTAGCCCAATATCTTTCAAAACAAAGGTAAAACTTAAAGAGAGAGCCCTCTCTGGATACAGGTTGGTTAGATTTTGTATCTAAAATATTGGTTTGTGGTTACCTCGGACCCCTTCCCCTTCTTACAACTTATGGGAAAATCTGAATGGTAACATAGTGGCGACTCCGTTGGGGACCTGAATAATTTGTTTGTTACTATTGTTTACTTTATAAGCTACAGATGGAGCCTGAAGTTAGCTAGGTAACCTTTGAAATGCTCTTGCTTTACAATTGCAGAAGTAAATGAATGCTGCTTCAATCTATCTCCGGTCTAGTTTATAGATTGAACATTTGGTTTCAAATACTTGATCAGTTCCTTTTATCAAATAAGTCTTTAAGAAATTTCAAATCCCATATCTAAAGCCTCTTAAAGAAATTGTTGAAGTTGTATTATAAAACCCATTTAGAGAAAAAACCAAAAATACACCTAGAAACCTGGCTTCAGAAAGGATTCATTATACTAGAGCTAATCCTGATCCAAATCCACCACCTGTGTTTGAAAACCTTAATCTGATTCCTAGGATTCTTAGGAGACAAGAGAGCCAAGAAAGTTCTGCTAGTTCTCGGCCTCTATACAGATCAAGATCCTTTCCTGTGAAGTGGATTTACCTTGAGGACGAACCCTTTGATGAGTTTTTTAAAACTTCTTTATTTGTAACTTTTTCGGACTTTGGGTTAGCCTATACAGTTCAAGACCCCATATTTATTGAAAATTTACAACTTGAAGTTGTCACTTCACATCTTGACAGACATTTATAGAACTCCATTCAATCTAAGCTAACCTATGAAAGAATACCAAACCTTTCTGTGATCACTATAGCCTCTCCAAGTTCATCATCAACACCTCAGACTTCCCAACCTCAAGCCACCTCTTCTACCCCTCCATCCACCACTTCAAGGCCAACCGCAGCTGTTGTTTCAACCCAATCTACTGCAATGGCAAACAGGTATACTCCCCTGCACTTACCTGCCAACTTGGGTGCTATGCCCCAAGACTATCAGAGTAAAATCACCCAATTTGATGGCACTGGCACATACATAGCTCAACAACATACCAAAAAAATGACCGACTATTTTAAAATATATGAGGTTGACACTGATAATGTTAGAATGAGGGTATTTGTTCAAAGTTTGACTGGAGATGTTAGAACTTGGTTTAGAGCCCTCCCTGCAAACAGTATCAATGACCTACCAGCTCTTTATACGACATTCTTGAATAGATGGGAACAAAAAAAAATATCCTCTCCAGATTTTATCAGAATATGAAAACCTAAAAAGAGGTACATAGGAAACTGTCCAAGATTACTACACTAGGTTCAATAATGTTTACAACGCTATTCCCCAAAATCTCAGACTTCCTCCAAATTTAGCATTGATCGAATTCCCTGATGGATTTGATTCTGATATGGCATACCAACTTAGGGAAAGAGCTCCTCGAACCTTAGAAGATATGCAAAGTATAGCTGTCAGTGTTAAGGCCAACCTGATACCTAAACGAGCTAAAGCCAAAGCTGAAAGGAGGATACCTTTGAAAGAAGAACCTTCGGCCTTTGAACATAAATTAGATGTTATTATTAAAGGAATGGATAGGCTCGGAGATAGAGTAGAAACAATTGAAAGAAAATCCCCTTGGGATAGTCAACCAAGCAATACTGGGAGGAATCCAAATTTTAGGAAAAACCAAAACCAAAACACTAGAAAAACTGGACCTGACCAAAATATTAGTCCCCCATTCCAGGAAAATTATGTTGAAGCCTCAACTTCTGATGAACCAACAGAAGGCACTCAAATTAATTTGATGGGACTCTACAATGAACAACAAGTTTTCTTGACCCAAGAGGATCAAGAAGCTCACATTCTTAAACAATTCCAAACTCAGTCAAGTGAATCATTTGACTTTAGGGAGGGATATGATACAACCATTTATGAAGTCCACAAGCAATATAATCTGAGGAGTAGAAAAATTGATGTCCCTGAAATCAACAGACAGAAAGATACAAAACAGCCCAACAAAGGTAAGATCAATACCACCCCTATACATATTCTTTCTAGAACAGACCCTAACCCTACTAATCCAATTATTGAAGATGTATCCAATAAACAACCCAATAATAGACAACCTTCCACTTCTATTCCTTCCAAAGGAAATGTGGAAGAACCTTCAGAAGATAATGTGGAGACAACTTCAGTTCATAACCCCACTCCTGAAAAGGAGAAAAACCTAGAAAATACAGCAGAAAAAGAGAATCCAACTATCCGAAATACAAGAACTCAGACTGAAAAACCTTTTAATCTTGAGACTGAAGTAGGCAAATTGAAAATAGTTGTTCCATTGTCTGAATTAGCCAAACATGATGTCTACAGAAGTCAAATCAATAGATCACTCTAAATTTTTGTGAATGAAGACTCAGTAAACGTTTTTTACGACCAACCTGAATTGATCTTTGGCCCTGAAGCAAACAGAAAAACAGTAGATGGAGGAGTTCCTCCTTTCTATGTAAGTTTGAATATTCATGATAAAATACTTCATAATGCCATGTTTGGTTCTGGTGCATCTCATAATTTAATTCCTAAATCTGTAATGGAGAAACTAGACCTAGACATTACCCGGCCATACAAAGACCTTTTTTCTTTTGATTCAAGTTAGGTCAGATGTCTAGGATTAATCAAAGATTTGTGTGTATTGCTGGTTCAATATCCTGCCAAAACCATCTTAATGGACATAGTAGTAGCAGATATTCCACCAAAGTATGGCATGCTATTATCCAGATCTTGGGGTGCAAAGCTCCAAGGATATTTACAATTGGACATGTCTTATGCTACTATTTTAGTATTTGGTCAACCTAAGAAACTATACAGAGAAACTTTAATGAAATATGTGGTAAGTAGCCAGGAGAAACCTCAAAATTTCCCTATCTACTCAGTACACTCTGATATGGATTCTTTCATTCTTTAAAATGCTGAAAGTGATCCTTCAATTGAAGTAAAAGTTTTAGCAGTTGAACCACCAGAAATGGCAAATGAAAAATCTAATGTTCAAATCCAGGAAATTTTTGAAAATAATGATACATCAGATACCCAAGAGAAACCAAAAGAAAGTAAAAAACAAGATCTTCCTATTAATCAGATTCCTGAGACTCCTGACACCAATTATGAACATGAAATTCTTTGGCACTTAGAGTTTGATGGTTCAATTAACAAATTAGGAGCAGGAGCAGGAGTTTGGGTGCACAATCTTGAAAATGATCATGTTGAAGGCCATGCCTACAGATTAAACTTTAGGTGCACCAATAATATGGCAGAATATGAAGCTCTATTGCTAGGTCTTAAACTTGTCAAAAGATTAGGGGCAATTAGAGTATCTGCCTTAGGAGGTTTTGATTTAATAATTCAACAAATTAAAGGGAAGTTTCTAACAAATGATCCTAGATTAAGATATTACAGAGGAACAATAATAGAGATTCTCAATACATTTCTAGAAACTAAGCTTGCCAAAATCCCAAGAAAACATAACTTGCAAACTCATAGTCTAGCAATGTTTGCTAGCACTTGTAAATTACCATTTGAACCTAATCATCAGTTCACCGCTGAGATTAGACACAGACCAGCCATGCCTGACAATTTGAAGAACTGGCAAGTGTTTGACAGTGATAAGCAGATTAACAATTTCTTAACTCTAGATCAAGAATTTTCTAGCATTAACATAGATGTAGATACAATTAGTGAGTTTGATCAAATAAATAAGATAGAAACAGACATTTCAGTAGAAAATGCAACTCAAATGCTTCACCCAACAAGATTTACCAACAAAGAAATGCAGGGCCTTAAATAAATGGATATTGATGAGATTATCGAAGGAGAATCAAAAGTTATCAATTTAAAAGATAATCATTTGCCTAAAGGATTAACCCCTTTGGAAGATCTTTTTGATTTTAATGATATTCCAAAGAAACCCAAGATGAAACCCTTAAAAGCAGACATGAAAGACTATAACTTGGGAACGGAAGAAAATCCGAAAACGGTAAAATTATCTAAATCTTTGCCCCCTACCAAAAACTCAAATATGTTAATCTAATGAGAGAATTCTAGGATGTCTTTGCCTGGAGCTATGAAGACCTGAAACCATATAACACCTCTATAATTCAACACACAGTATCTTTGAAGGAAGATAAAAAACCATTCAAACAAAAACTTAGAAGAATTAACCATGTATTGCTCCCCTTAATTGAAAAAGAAATCAAACGAATGTATGAAGCCGAGATAATTGTTCCTATTAAGTTTTCAGAGTGGGTGTCTAATTTAGTACCTACTAAGAAGAAAATTGAAGAAATCAGATTATGTGTTGATTTAAGAAATGTGAATAAGGTTTCTTTGAAGGACAATTACCCTTTACCTAAGATGGATCATATTTTACAAAGGGTAGTACGTGCCTCCAGGATTTCACTTTTGGATGGGTTCTCAGGTTATAACCAAATTCTGGTTCATCTTGATGACCAGGAAAAAAACTGCTTTTACAACACCATGGGGAACGTTCAAGTATGTTAAAATGCCGTTTGGACTAAAGAATGCAGGGGCAACCTTCCAAAGAGCGATGGACATAGCATTTGCAAAAGAAATTCATGATTTCCTGGTTATATATCTATATGACTTCACTGTTTTTTCTAAATCAGATCAGCAACATTTGGATCATCTGAAACAAGTATTCTTAAAATGCAGAAAATATGGTATTTACTTAAATCCTAAGAAGTCCTTGTTTGGTATATAGGAAGGCAAACTCTTGGGCCATATCATTTCCAAATATGGCATTAGAATTGATCCTGCTAGAATAGAAGTTATTCTACAAATAGCCCACCCTAGAAATGTCAAAGAACTTCAAGCTTTCCTAGGAAAGATTAACTTTTTGAGAAGATTTATATCTAACTTAGCTGAATTAATTAGATTGCTTAATAATATGTTGAAAAGGGATTCAAAGGTTGAATGGACACTAGAAGCCAAACAAGCCTTTGAAGAAATTAAAATGGCTTTGACCAGAATACCCGTCCTCACAAGTCCAAAGCTTGATATAGACTTCATAATATTTTCATTTGCATCAGAACACACTATAGCAGTTGTTCTACTACAAAAGGATGATCAAGGATGTGAGAAACCCATAGCCTTTTTTAGTAAAGCACTAAGGGATGCACCATTAAAATACAAAATCATGGAAAAACAAGTTTATTCACTTATAAAAGCTATTAAAGACTTTAGAGTCTACATATTGTACTCCCATGTAATAACCTATGTGCCAAATGTTGTTGTCAAAGATATCTTGACCCAGGATGGAATTGAGAGCAAAATAGGTAAATGGATAGCTACTATATTGGAATATGATATTGAAATGAAACCCACAAAGCTTATAAAAGGACAGGGTTTGGCAAAGCTCATCACTGAAGCAAATTGCCAAGCCCTGGATATTAATGAATTGGATAATGAACAGGAGATGGCGACTCCACAAATCAGTCGAGCCTTCTTAGATTCACATTGGTATGCTGATATAATTTATGTACTATTAAACCTGCAAGCTCCTCTAGGGTTATTCAGAATAAAGAAAAGGCTTTTAAAGATGAAAGCTTTAAAGTTTTGTATTTTAGATAATGTTTTTTTTTGGAAAAGTTATGAAGGTATTCTAATGAACTGTTTATTAAAGGAAGAAGCTCAAAAGGTTCTCAAAGAATTTTATGCAGGAGACTGTGGTGGACACCTTTACTGGAAATCAACTACAGACAAAATCCTAAGGTCTGGATTTTATTGGCCAACCTTGTTCGCCGATGTAAGGAAATTTGTCATTGTTTGCCATAAATGTCAAATTTTTTAACGCAAGAGAAAACTATTACCTTTACCCCTGAGACCAATTTCCACTGAAAAGCCCTTCCAACAATGGGGTTTGGACTTCATTGGAGAAATCCATCGTCCCTCTTCTGGCCAACATAAATGGATTCTAGCTGCCACAGACTATTTTACCAAATGGATAGAAGCCATTCCTTCTAGACAAGCCAATAACACAGTGATTATAGGATTCTTAAAAACCAACATATTGTCTAGATTTGGCTGTCCTGAAAAGATTATAACTGATAATGTCGCTGCCTTCAAATCCAAGAAAATGATAAGTTTCTGTAACAAATACCATATCACATTAGGCCATTGCACAACCTATTAACCTCAAGGTAATGGTCTAGCTGAGTCTTCCAACAAAAGCCTGATTAATATTATTAAGAAATTATTGGAAGAGAAAAAGAAAAATTGGCACAAGAAACTTACTAATGCACTATGGGCAAACAGACTCACTACCAAGAAATCTATTGGAACTAGTCCTTATGAATTAGTTTATGGCATGGAGACTGTATTTCCTTCATCTTTAGGAGTTCCTGTAATGAAATTACTTCAGGAGGCTCAAGTGGAACCCAATGATATTCAAAGAAGAATAAACCAAACCATCCATTTGCAGTAGACCAGAGAAGAAGTGTATCAAAGATCCCAAGTATTACAAGAAAAGCTTAAGAAAATATTTGATAAAAGAACCAAGGCAGAAGATTTCTACCTTGGAGACAAGGTTTTAAGATGGGATTCCAGGAGAGAGGATAAGGGAAAACATGGGAAGTTTGACTTCCTATGGAAAGGACTTTTTATTATCTAGGCCTTACAAGGGAACAATACTTACTATCTAAAAAACTTGGATGGCACAGAAACAGAAGAAGGACCAGTTAATGGTCGAATATTGAAACATTACTATGATCCCACTTTTTAATGTATTTTGATTTTAACATGTACATACTATATCCTTGGTAATGTCACAGTTTGGATTGGATAGTAACTTGTTAGGGTTGAAGCCCGAAGAGAAGGCCCTAAGCTTCGCAAGTGATTACTGTCATACCTACAATTAAGCAACCAGCGGAAGGAGATTTCATAGCACAGTCAAAGTCATTCAAAAGGCCATCTGACCTACTGTTCATGACTTTCCACCAGGAAAAGCGATCCCCAAGTGGAGCCAGTGTTATGCTCCTATACCAATAAGTGTCATATTTCATGATTGACTTGATGAGCTCTGTAATATGTTCATACCTTTCTTGTTGCAAAGATTTTCCATATTGTCAAAAAAAATCAAAAAATTTTAAAAAATGTAAAGAGGGTATACCCTAAAAGAAAAATCAAGGGGTAAAAAGAATAAAAATGGTCGAAAGAAATGAAAGAAATGAACCCCAAACAAAACTAGACCAGGAAAGTGGGCAAGTTTAAATGCCACTACTTTTTCATTTTCTGTAATAAGCAATTGTGTGCAACTTGTTAACTTATGCCACAATTGATGAATAGTCAAAGAGCTTAAGCTTGGCTAGTTCATATTTGTATTTCATGTTTTAGAGATAGAATAAATAGCTGACCAAACAGTGTAAACTTGGTAGATAAGTAGATAGGTAGAGTAAATAAAAAGGAGCTCAACAGTTTAATCTGAGCCCTTGGATGTAATAAGTGCAAACTTAGGTAGGTTTGCCATGTAAAAGAAAAAGAAGATTGATAAGAGTTTGCCAGTCTAAGTGCACCCAAATAAAGAAGAAAAAATGTTAGGTTAAAGTAGGTAGGGTAGGTAGATGGTGTTGCAGAATTACTTGTGATGGATAATGTCTCTAAATATGTTAATTTTTACTTTTATCACAAGTGCAAGGCAGACACTACACTTGATGCAGTTCAAGCAAGACAAGGTCAAATAATTAATTTCCATTCACATTTTTCCTTAAAGATTTCACTAATTCCCTCTAAAGTATTAAGGTCTTTGAAAATTAAAGGGGCTCAAAGCATTTCTCTGACTTCTAGAGGAACCGGACCCTCAGCCCAATAATTCAAATGGCCTAAGTACTTAAAACCATCCATAAAACATTCATTCACTCTCATACGACTTTTCCTAAGTAAAATCCTATTTTACTTAAGAAAAAGGCGCAATATCACATAAAAACCCCTTTTCCACTTTAAGCCTAAATTTAAATATATACTCTAATGTTTTTACATAACGCTTTTATCACATTGTTTCATATTAATTTCTAACTTATATTATATAAATCCTTTAGAAAAATTAACCCACTCCCATATTATTTAACTATATAAAACCCCGAAATCTTATATATCCTGCCTCGATTAAATATAACCATAAATACAAGTCAAACAAGGTTAATTAAGAACCACCCCCCAACCAATCGCATTGCCCCTGATACAATTAAAATAATTTTATGTTGGGCCCGCTGCAGTTAAGCCCCCGCCTTAACAAAGGATTAATTAACCCTCACGGTTAATTAACAACCTCGCCATCCAATCCCGTTAACCCCGATATAATTAATTAACCCTTAAATTTATCGGGCCCGCCTCCATTATATCCCCATCACTTCAGATCCTCGACAGTCGTCCGAGCCTGCCCCCATCATCTAACGAACGATATCAATATCGCACCCCCTAGTGACCGCGCTTTAACTCACGATCACTTGGCGGTTTTCCTCCCATACTCCTGCCACGTGTCAGGCAATCGATGTGTTCACTGGCTCTCGGCCGAATACCGCCTAACTCCAAAAGCAGTGTGATCTCGTACCGCTTACCGCCCTCCACAAATGACAAAATGTCTTTTCCCACTTACGTCATACGCTCGACAAACAAAAAACCCCGCCAACCTTGACTTTGTTAAATAAAACAAACAAATGTCATTTTCACGGTTATACGGTGCAACTGTGTTCCTATGCAAAGGGACATCCCAGTCAACTGCTAAGCTCTCCAACTGCCACCTGATCAAGGAATTTGTAGTAACTCAGCCCAAGACTGGTTATCCAACCTGCCATTGTACTGTTCACTGCCCCATACAGGTATTTATCCATTTTTTCACGGAAACCCCGTAATTTCGGTTTTCTACTGAAAATTCTGCAAGAAAGAGCCAAATTCAGTTCTAGTCCAGTCTATGTTTGCCATATAGAGTTTCCCAAACCCGTTGCCTTACCTGTTTCCCACAGAAAACCCCCAATTCCATTTTGAATCCACAAGAACCAAAAATGGAAACCCCTATAGCTCTGAATGTCACACCCATGAACGCCCCTCACAAAGACTTAGATTATCTGCCTCTGGCCGATAAATATTTTTGAATAAAAGACTTATCTGGTGATAAAAACCATCTCCAGGTCTTCTGCCAAGCTAGAGATAGTTATCTGAATGGGTCTGATATCTTTGGACTGTGGGAATCTAACCTTCCCATATATTTCCTCCCCTTAGTCCATGTTTTTCCAGATATAATTCATCAATGTTATGCCAATTATGATCCTGACCAAAGAGCTATTATGTCCCCAAGCCAAATAGTCTTGTTTCCCATAACTACTCAATCCATTAATGAGATGTTGCAATTCCACTCCAGTCAGCCCCTCACCCCTATTTCCATGGGATATTTACTTGAAAAAGCATCTCAGTTGTCCCAATCAGAAGTATTGGTCAAATCTTCATGTTACCAAAGCACCAGCCCAAAGGTCCACCTCCTTATTTGCAAACTTGCTTCACTGAAACTGGAAGACTCATTGTTGATATGATATCCTTGATTATGAGATTTAACTCTAGTGAATATGTTGATGATATCACCCTAGTTTTATTATCCATATTTACTCCAGGACAACCCCCTATTGTTAGATATGACTATGCCTCCTATATTTCCAATAAGATCTATGACCAATTCCTGAATTTGGAAAATGAAGGAGTCTTCAAATATACTACTTTCATATATCATCTCCTGTTGTATCATCAGTCAGACAACTTCTCTTTCCTTATCAAGAAACTTGACACCAAAGGAAATCCAAGGTCTGTTATCTTTGGAGCCCAATCTTTCATAATACCATTGAGTCCCCTTATACCTATCGTGAGTTCATTGACCTATTTGTACATCTAGCAACCACTCTTTTGACAGGAGTTTCCCATCCTAGGATCAATGGGGATATGAAGAAATTCTCCAGCTCTCTAAGCAGTACAGGATAGATGACTGGTACCTATACAAAAACCACACGTAAATCAAGATGTATGGGTGTGAACTTTGCCCTTTTAAGTTACCCAAGTATGTTCCCATGATATTGTTTGCATTGGAGTATTTCAGGCAGATCATAAATGTAGATTTAGTCCATTTTTGTGGGGCCAAAAAGAAAGCTCAGTTAAGAATCAAGAATCAGCTAGGCCCTTTTGTTTGCAACAATAGGGATGCATGGAAAGACACTGAAATTTTTTTAGAAGACCACCTTAGATTACGAAAGTTAGATGGGTGCCTTATGACCCCAATAATTTTATATATGACAGAAGGATGAAAAACAGGTTATCCCCATATATTCACCATAGGATCCCAGAGATTGAACAATTTGCAAACTTGGATGAATGGATAGAGGGGACCTTAGTAGAAAGTGATATAGAACAGGTCAATTTTGAAAATGCTATGAGAAATCTTCAGCAAACCCTTGACCTGGATTCTTTTGGGCAGGTACCATTCAAGCTATCTCAAAAATCAGGAATTAGTGCATCCATTGCTGGAACCTCTCAATAGCCTCCACAGGAAGTTAGCATACCAGCAACAGGAACATCCAAAGGCAAGGAAATAGAGCCCACATAACAACCTACAATGTCAGATCGGCCTGAAATCTCCAAAGAACGGGGTCAAGTGCTAACTCCACCAACTCAAACCAATGTAACAGATAATCCAGTTTTGCAGACACCTCTAAATGAGGAAAGAAACAAAAAGAGGGACAGGGAAACTACTACCCTACTAGTGGATCTACAAGACAGCTAGGGACAAAAAGACAAAGATTGAACCCTTTGTCAGAAGAGGAAATAGTTGAAGAGACTACAGACAGCCAAAG
Organism: Pinus taeda; assembly: GCA_000404065.3. Classification (NCBI taxonomy): domain Eukaryota; kingdom Viridiplantae; phylum Streptophyta; class Pinopsida; order Pinales; family Pinaceae; genus Pinus; species Pinus taeda. The sequence goes on along the minus strand of APFE031120840.1, from coordinate 91,950 downwards.
AGAAGAAAGCGCGGTTAGTCAGCAAGCTTTCCCATTGGGAGGAACATCCACCAGCTCACAAAGGCAAGAGCTAGAAGGACAATATAATGTTGAAGTATCATCCCTCAGGCCAAAAAGTAAAGAGGTCTTAAATATCAAGAAGACATTCACAGAAATAAAGTCCAGGAACAACCCATTGAGACTTCAAATTTACAATCAATATTTAAAAATGGCACCCACAAATCAGTAAAGACTAATGTCAACCTATGACATTAAAGAAGGAAAGATGGTAATGAGCTACTTCAAGCCAAAGGTACAACAACCCTAGTTAGCAGCAGATTACATCAGAACTAACCTGGAGGTCTTGGCAAAGGATATTCATCCTTTGGATCAGATTGAACTTCACAACCAAACTAGAGAAATAGTCTATTCCACATTGGTTGGTAAAGCAATGATGGCCCACAAGCTACAAAATTCTTTGGATAATACAACTGCCCAACTACACTTAGAAAAAGCCTCCTCCCTGGCCAAGGATAATAGAATAAAGTCATTAGAAGAAATCAGCATTGGATTAGGACATGATCCCAAAGATGTGAAAGGTGTAGAAACATTGATCAAGAAGAAGGAAGAAGACATTGTTGCTCTGAGGAAACAACTAAAACTACCTCCTTCAAGGCATCCACAGACTGCTAAGGTTATAAAACAGAAATCTGAAGAAGAGATGATGGACCTACTCTTAAAACTCAATGAAAGATTGAATGAAACAGAGCAAGCATTAGAAAATGCACTGAAGGACAAGCAGGGAGAGTCGACCTCTCAGCCTCCTAAAGTAATACCAATAGTCTCACCAGCAGTCCCCTCTACACTTGGGATAGTCTTAGCCCCAAACATCCCAGCAGCCACAGCAGAGGTGGTCACAGGTACAGCGACAACAGGAACAGGACAAGATAGCAATGCCAATTTGAGTATAGAAGAGCTAATAAAGTCAATGGAAGACATGAAACTACAAGTTTCAGAATTAAAACAGGGAAAAAAACAGTTAACTAAGATGCAAAGAAATTATGACCTCTCAAAGATAAACATTGTAGAAAAAGCAAGGGAGATTAAAGCATTAGAAAATAAAGTGAAGGCATTAGAAAAAGATCTTACTTTTGACAAGCCTCTGACAGAAATCAAGAAATTATTTGGGCCAACATCACTCAATCTATAAATGATGTTTGGTTGTCCATCGAAATGACCTTCGAACAAATTGATCTAGTGAGAGCAGCACAGGGAGAAATTCAAAAGACAAAAGCTCAGTTAAGACAAATGGCTGATGAAGCCAACCGGTTCATACATTTTTTGAATAACAGTAATAAAGAACAACTAGAAGAACTTGGCATCACAGACAGGACAAATACTATTTTGGAAATCAAAAAGGTGTTAACCAAGAAAACTTTGATGTAGAATTTAGAGAGAAGATGCCAAGATATGCAGGTGGAAATCAATTCTTTTATAGAAAAGTCCGTTATTTTGCATAATAAAGGGCTACCAAGTCCTTTGGTGATTAATGACAAATTAATGAAGCATAGAGATTATGTAGACAAATTGAATAAGTATGCTGGCAATCAAGCTAGTTCATCAACAAGTGCATCAGGAATAAAAGCACTCCCCACGGGGCGAGTTCTCTATGACAGCTTAGAGAACTTATTCTATGTTGAGCATGAGATAAAGCACTTGTTCCCCATCCAACCTAACTCTTTCAGATATACAGAAACCGATGAGACCCTGAGGAAACTTCAGAAACACAGATTGCCAGAGCAAAAATGATAGGAAGACATGTTGGAGATTTTGTAAATTTATCCTCAGTAAAATGTAAATTTTGGGCTATTTACTGTAGTAGGATAAAAAAAGATGAACAGAGATCAAACAAGTCGAAGTGTATCAGAACAGGTAACGAGTATCAATCAAAACAAGGCAACCATCACAAATTTACTAAAGAAGACAGCAGCAAGCCAAATCATAGGGCATGCCTTCAACACACTCAGCAAAAATAGGAACAACACAACATCAATTTACCTTTTTCCTATCTTCGAAACTAGTTGTCTCTATTTTTCTATAACTTATTCTTAGTCACCCTATAATATATCTCATTCTGTTATGAGATATTTTTTGTATAAATACTCCCTCAATTGGAGTATTGAGGGTGGATTCATATACATTGCTGTAATATTGGTTGTTTTGGAATAAAGTGCTCTTTGACCAAACTTTTGTATGGCTTGCTGGATAAAGAATTAATGCAAGGAACTTTCCACAGATTTCTTGAATTAAACACCTGATCAATAAATCATCTATACCTTATGTTTTAAAGTTTTCCTTGTTTATTATATCATCTTTGTTTCATATCTGAATGATAAACGAAAAAGAGTAATTTAGAATATGCTTGATTGCACTCTGTTTTCAATCGTTATTATTCTCTATGTTTTCTTCTGAATTAGGATAAACAGTGAAATCTTAATTGCTCCTGTTTTCTAATTCTTTCATTTTGATTATTTATTAAAGAATACTTAACTGCTCTTTATTAGTAATCATTCAAGTTCCCTCTTTAAATAGGCTGAAGGATTCTTAACTGCCCTTCACTCATTTTGAACCCATTCCATCTATCCCAAGTCTTTATTTGTTCCCTGTTTGACCATCTTGCCCTGTGGAACCATCATTCGTTGAGAAACCAAGTCCAGTTAAGCCATCTTCTTTGACTCCATCAGCCCAATGGCCTAAACTAGTCAGTCCTACCCCTCTGCTATTGAATCTCACCACCCAAACTCAAACAAAACTCCTAAACCTCATAACTAGCCCAATATCTTTCAAAACAAAGCTATAACTTAAAGAGAGAGCCCTCTCCAGATACAGATTGGTTAGATTCTGTATCTAAAAGATTAGTTTGTGGTTACCTCGGACCGCTTTCCCCTTCTTACAACTTCTAGGAAAATCTGAGTGATAACACTACCCTTGAAGGATCAATGCGAATTCCTTCATTTGAGATAATGTGGCCAAGCCACTTCCCCTCATCCATGGCAAGGAGACTTTTCTTTGGATTGAGTGATATCCCAAATTTCCTACATCGCTGAAACACAATCCTCAAATGGTGAAGATGCTCATCAACTGAATTTGAAAAAACTGTCAAATCATATAAATATACGACCAAAAATACATCCTTTTCATTGGCAAAGGAAATGCCCATTGCACGCTGAAATGTGGCTCCAACATTTTTCAAACCAAATGGCATCTTAGCACAATGAAATGTTCCCCAAGGGGTGGTAAATGCAGTCTTATCTCTATCATCTTCATGTACTAAAATTTGATTATACCCTGAATATCCATTGAGTAGTGACATGCGCGATGCTCCAACCACTCTCTGGAGGATATGATCCATCTTCGGCAGCGGGTAATTGTCCTTCAATGACACTTTATTCAGATTCTGGAAATCGATACACAATCTGATCTCCTCGGTCTTCTTTCTCACAGGAACAAGATTCAAAATCCAATCAAAAAATATGATTGGTACAATTATACCAGCCTTGTATAATCTATTTACCTCTTTTTCAATGGATGACAACAACTTAGGATTGATTCTTCTCAACTTCTGTCAGAACGGCTTCTGATTTGGCTTGATGGGAATAGTGTGTTGAATTATATCTTTGTTATACACCTTTATATATGAATAATCCCAAGCAAACACATCAGCAAATTCATATAACAATCTAACGTATTTAGACTTTACCTCAGGAGACAATGTCTTCGACAATTTCACAAACTTTGGGCTTATCGACTGTTCCAAGATTCACATCCTGAACACCTTTGTTTGTAGGCACCAAGCTTGGCTTCCTAGCCTCAACATCTTGATCGAAAAGTTCTTCTAAAGGTATGAGACCTTTATTAATAACATTGTTCTTCAGCTGCAATATCTCCATTTGATTCACCTCAACTTCCGATTCATCGGCATCATAATCAATATCTGTGGAATCATCCTTGTAGTTTCCTTCATTCTGCAAGAAATTATTGATCTCCTTATCATCCCAAAACACCTGCCAATACCTTAAGTTGTCCGGAATAGCAGGGTGATGCTTGAAATGGATCTCAAATTTGTTATTGGAATTTATCGGGATCTTCAAATTACTTGCAGCAGTGGCAAGAGAATCTGCAATAACATTTTGAGCACGAGGTACAACTGTCAAGGTATAATCTGGAAACATCCTTAAGATATCTAAAATTGCTTTTCGGTAGGCCCTCATCCGTGGATTTTTGGCTTGATATTCACCCTTAACTTGCTTGATTATCAGCTTCGAATCTCCATACACTAATATCCTTTTGGTGTTCAGCTTTTTGAGAATTTTCAAACCTGCAATCAACGTTTCATATTCGGCTTCGTTGTTAGAACAATGAAAGGCCAATTTATATGAACAAATTATAACATTACTAGGGACTTTATTTGGCTGGAAAAGAGGGCTGTGAATCCAAATCCCTATTCCGGCACCATCCTTACCCATAGCTCCGTCAGAATCCATGCTCCATTGACCTACTACTTCTTCTAGATGCTGAAATTCTATTTCATCCTCTTTCTTATTTTGACTGATCTCTTCAATTTGCTATTGTTCATTACCTTTCTGATGTTGTCAAAATGTGGACTGCTCAAAGGTACTTGCAATTTTTTGTCTTTATTGATCAAGGACGGCTCTGAAATTTTCTGAAATCTCTGGCACATCTTCTACTTCAACTAACTGATTATCAACATCATTCAAACCACTATTTGAATATAATACAAATTACTCTAAATCTGTGTGTACAACATTAATTGAATGATTAAGCGGTTTCTCCTTGCTTGTAATCATGTACTTCATTTTCTTCTCCCTATATAGTTTTCTCAATTGGCCAAACACGGGAATGGTAGCATAGGAGAAATCTAGTTGTAAAGTCCCTTTAAGCTTTGCACCCCACGGTCTGGACAAAAGCATACCAAACCGTGGCGGAATGTCTGCAACAACCACATCCATGAGAACATTCTTTGCTGGGATTTGGTCTAGAGACACCACCAAGTCTTTGATAAGACTGATACAACGAACTCTACCCGAATCAAAAGAATACAGGTCATGATATTTTCGAGTAATTTCAAGGCCCAATTTCTCCATAATGGCTTTTGGCATCAGATTATGGGAAGCTCCGGAATCAAACATGGCATTGTGGAGGACATACTCGTGCAATCTAAGGCTTATATAGAATGGAGGAACTTCATTATCCTCAGACTGACCTTCTAAAGCAGGGCCAAAGATGAGTTCAGGGTGATCATCTTCTACATTGACCATATCAGATAAAGGATCTATGTTTAAAATTTTGGACACTTGGTATTTATAACTGTTGTTCTTCATCAACTCAGTCAAAGGAATTGAAACTTTTATTTTAGCAATCTCAATTTCCAAACTAAAAGTTGAAACTTTATTTACCTCTTTAACTGGAGGGTCCTTCTTTTCGACCTTTTCCTTTGCTACACTTTGCTAATTGGTCTTCTCATTTGCAGATGATCCTTTATTGGAAGTTGGGTCAGCAGGCTCCTTCCCTTTCTTCTGAATGTTCGAGGAATCATTCCTAGGTTGTGTTTCCTTTCTCTTTTGAACCGGGTTGACTGGTACATCTCTGCTTCTCAATGAATATTGTTTCTATTGTGTTGTCGATGCATTCATATGTCCTCGCTGATAATCGTTTGACTCATCCTCCAAAACTACTTCATTTGCTAGTATATAATCTTCATCCTTTTGAACATCAGGGATCTCTGAATATTCTTCATCTTCCGTGAGATAGATGGGCAAACCATAAGCAGTAAAGAAATGATTTGCTTCCACCACCAGATCATCATCATCTTCACTCTCTATTCCATGTACATAGTGTTGCTGCAAAATAGTTTTGACCTGCTGCTGCGATGACTGATCTTGTCCCTTTTGTTCCCTTTGTTTAATCCTGAACTGAGGTTGTTGTTGTCCTTTGAAGTTTGGATTTCTGATTGTGGTTTCAGGCTTGTCTGCAATTGTTAACCGATCATACATCTTCTCAATTTTCCGAAGTATATGATCTACCTTAACATCTGAGGAAGATGCTTCTTCCTTTATAGTCACCTTCTTTTCAATTTTCATCCTTGCTCTTTTGGCCAGCAGATTTGCCTCTGCACTCATTGCGTTCTGCATATCCTCAAGTGTGGTAGGATCTCTTTCTCTCAACTGATATGCCATATTAGCATCGAAGCCGTCGAGAAATTTGATCAATGCTAACCCCATCAGTGGCTTAATGTCAGTTGGAATAGCATTATAAACTGTATTAAACCTTACATAGTAATCTTGGACACTTTCACCTATATTCCGTTTAATATTTTCATACTCAGATAGAATTTGGAGAGGATTTTTCTTTACCTCCCATCGGTCCAGGAATTGTTTATGGAGAACTGGCAAAGTATTGATAGATCCTGCTGGTAATGCTCTGAACCACTTTCGAAGCTTGCCTCCAAAACTCTGCACAAATAATCTCATGGACACATTTTCGACATCTAACTCATGAAGATCAAAGAAGTCATTCATCCAATCAACATGCTACTGCGTTGTAATACCTTGAGTGGCATCGAACAGAGGTATTTTACTTTGGTAATCAACAGGCATATCATCCAAATTTTGAGGTAGAAGAAAAGGTACATATCTGGCAGCCATGACTCGAGGCGGATTTGAAATTGGTCTTGGGGAAAGAGGAGGATTTATGACAACAAGAGCCATTGATGTAGCATAAGTAATGGGTATTTGAGGGGTAATGATAGGCTAATGAGGTAGGGAAGGTATAAACGGAGGTGTCGAATGATTGACTTGAATATGGGGAATTGATGATAAGGTAAAAGATGTTGAAGCCGAATCAGAGAGTTCAGGAATATGATCAATGGTGATGGATGATTGAGGAGAGTTCTAAAGATTCTGGTTACTTATCAATTTGGCCCTTTTGATTTCAAGCTCTTTGGTGAATTCTGGGTCTGCGACTATGTCCAACAATTCACTATCAGATGTGGTTCTAAACAGAGAGAGACCAAAATATTCGTTAAAAGGGAGATCTTCAAAGAATAACCACTCTATCGGGCATGAATGAGATATGAACATCAGTCTAGGACTTGATAATCTTTCTTGTCTAAGTATCTGCAGAATAAGATTAGGATTTTCAAATATGGGAGGAGGATCAGGATCAGGATTGGACTTGGTGTATCTTCTTGAAGCCCGTGTGTTCAAAATTCTCAAGAATTTGATATTGCTTTACAACATTCCGCTTTTGAGCCTACTGATTTCTAAACTTATCATCCAAAAGTTTAGAACTTGTCAATTGTATTGGGGTAATTTATCTTTCTTCCCTAGTATGGTCACCACTATATTAGAGCCTAGATTGACCTCATGCTAAAGGGAGGTAATCCTAGGATAACCACAAACCAAGCTTAACTTGGTAGCTAGCCTTACCAGGTCGGGATAGGGCTCTCTCCTTGTCAATCTCAGTTGAGATGACTTAATCAAATTTGGATTTTAGGCTAGGTAGAGTAGCTCTAGGGTTTTTGGTTGATTTTGAAGGTTTTGTTGCTGGATCAAACGGAGCAGGCAGCTTTGGGTCTGGGAAATGAAGTCAGGATGTAGGGTATTCTATGGGGCGAGGTAGGTAAGTGTTTTGGCACTTGAAATCGAGTGAGATGGTAGGTCTAAGAATGAGCCAAGGAGGGCATGTAGAGATCATGTATCCTCTTCAAACTGTAGAAAACATCAAAAACTAAATGGATTCCCAAGGCAGAGCACTGTAAGCAATGTATTCTACCTATCTATCTTGATTTCATTTAGTTTAGAAGAACGAATTAGATTTTGGCACACATAACACATGAGAAAAACTAATGACAGAAGGAGAAACTATGCAAAAACACATTACCACAAGAATCCCACAAAAATAGCTGCAAATCCTGGTTTATTTCCTTGCCAAACTACTGTAGAGATGTACAATGTAGCTTAGAGCATCCAAGAGAGTCCAACTTTTGCTAATGATTGAAAAAATACATAATATAGACATCAAAACCACCTATGCTAGCCATCAGGGGTCGAATCCAAGAGATAAGGGATTGTTACAATCATTTACAAACAAGGAGTAGAAATATAGGCAGTGGAACAACTTGCCTCTAAAACCATGGAAACTGATTCATTTACTCCCAAACCACCTCAAAATGATGAATTTACCCTCTAAGGTCATTTTACAATTACATTTACATAGCATAGCATCATTTACAACCATAAATTCATCCATGATGGGAGAAAAAGTCAACTTGTAGAAAAACTGGGCGAAATTTGGATGTTTTGAGCAAACTGGCTCTATGCATAGCGCCACTAGCCAGGTGCGTAGCGCCACGTCAAAGCTGATTTTGAAGGCCTTCCCCTTAGCCAAATTGAGCCCAAGGTACCTCATTGGAAAGGTTTTCCTGTCTAGTTTTTGGAACATCTTGCATTTTTGCATTTGGAGGTCATTTCCCCCTCAAAAGTGGAATCTCCCAAAACCGCTTCTGTGTGTCCAAAAAGAGGCAGAGAGGTCATTTTTTGATGGTTTTTTGACCTTTAGGTGACCAAGTTTTGCTCCAAAATTGCTAATATTTTCTGGGTTTGATGCTCTCATCATGCTGAATCCAAATATATGAGCCATTTCTCCAAAAATTCTTCCAGTGAAAAGCGTAGCGTCGATGACGCTATGCACCTAGGGCAAATTTCTGTGTTGTAGAATTTCAAAAATTGAAAATGACCAAAATTTGTCAAAACTTGCCCAAATTTGGAACAAGGCACTATCATTAATTGCTTTGATGGGCTAGTGAGGCTTCAGCCAAGATTTTTAACTTGTCTTGCTCCTTTTTGCTCCTTAAGGCCTTCCTCAACCTAGCCTTAAGCTTCCTCATCCTTATGTTGCATATTTTGTTCCGGGTCATGTAGTGGTAGGCCATGTGATGAAGTGTCTTCTTGTCTCTATTGGCCTTCTCAAGCAGCCCCTCAAGGTGTATATTGACCCTCTCGAGCCAAGTTTCCCGCATTCTCGATCTCTTGTTCAATGGAAGTCAACTTGACCTTTGCCTTCTTAGCCTTTTGCCCGTTCTCCTTGATCATTTGCAACTCCATGAGGACTTGGTTGTCAGTCAATTGTTTGTTTTCTTGCTCTCGATTTTTAATGACCGATTTAGCCCTCTCTAAGTTGTCATACAAGCTTGTATCTCAGCTTCTTGTTCCTTAATGATCATGTCTTTTACAGTCTTTGGATTTTGAGCATCCAAGTCAATGACATCAACTCCTTGTGCCTCCTCATGACCAAAAAGGACAAAATCTCTCTCTTGCCCATCACTAGGATCCTTCTCATGCATATTTTTCTTGCCTTTACCTTTTCCCTTGTGTTGCTGCCCAACCTGTACCTGTTTAGCTGAAGAAGAAGGCAAAGCCCCTTCCACTTCTTGTGGAGATAGCATTTCCCTGTGGCCTGAAGATGAAGGCGAGACCCCTTCCACACCTTGTGGAGATAATACTCGCCTGGTAGCTGCAAAAAGTTTCCTAGTGCCCCTCTCATATGTCACAAATACTGGCACTCCAACAGTTTCAGTTTCTTGGACCTTTTCATGTCCTAAAGGTCCACCTTCTTTGTGAGGCACTAAGGAAAAGACTTGAGGGCCTTTGAACATTTCATGAGAAATGAAAGTTTCCCATGGCATGTTGAGAAGGTTCAGCTGATGTAAAACAATGATTTTAATCAGACAGTAGTGGTAGATTCTAGTTAACTGCTGGGGGTATGATTTCTTCTTTACAATGAGTGCCATCTTCTCAATGTTTCTGAACATAAAGTAGGGAATATTCATCATTCTCACCCTAGTGAAATGCATCAACAGTCTAATGTGGTAGGAATACAAGCGAGAGAACCTACCTTCACAAGTAAAGTACTTGATGATGATCTTCATCAATGGAGCAAACCCGTCCTCCAAGAATTTAAAGGGGAATACTCTCTTGAGTTTGTTATGATATTTAGCCTTGATGTAAGGCTCATAGAACTCCCTGTCAATGTCTTGACCTTTGTTCCACTTTTCACCCACATTTGGAATACCTGTAGCCTTTGAAATGACAGCTGGTGACAAAGTGAATGTAACTCCAGCAAGGTTTACCTCATTATTGTCCAAATGTGTCACAAACAACCTTGCTAATTCATGATGAGATTTAACCTTTCCCACCATTTCACAGAAACGGAAACATGACTAATGTCTAAAACAAGAAATGGCAAACGGGGAGGCTTGCAGCTCCCTCAAACTGGTGGGCTCCTCTCTCATATGTTTTCCTCCCTTATGAGGCTTCCTGCCTTGTGTGTCTCTCTCCCTGGAACTATCACTAAGGGTTTCATCTTCCAGCTCATACTCACTGTCCCTCTCCATTGTTGTATAGTTGTTTCTTTTGTGGTGAATGAAGTGTGGCGAATGAAGAGATAGGGTGAATGGATATAAGATGAGCATGAAGAGATTTTAATAGGAAAACAGGTGAGGGTGAACAAGAGTGGGAATGGGATTTAGGGAGTGAGTAGGGTTAGTGAATAGTGTAGGGTTTTGGGAATAGTGTAGGGTTTGGGGTATATGTATAGGGTTTGGGAATTGGGGAGAATGTATGAGGGAATGATGTTTTGGGAATAATATATGAGGGGATGGGGTTTAGGAACCACAAATAAATGATATAGGACAATAGTAATGAGTGAGTTTTTAAAATCTATGAGACAATTAGTGAAAATTAGGGTTTGATTTTTTGAGAGACAAAACCACCCAAGATTGATGCAACAATCTCTTTTCATCAAGAAATATGGTGTTACTTACTTGCAAAAAGGCAATGGGGAAGTTTTGAGTTGAGTTGATGCAATTTGCAACGATCTAGAGCCTAACTTCCAAGTGCATAGCGCACTCACCCAGGTGCGTAGCGCCAGTTCAAATTTACACTGCAGTAAAAACCCAGGTGCATAGTGCCAACTCTATGAGTAGCGCCGGACTTTGGTGCGTAGCACCACTCATTTTTCTCCACAAACACAGTGATTTCACTCACTTTGCTTATTAACACTTCAAAATCGCGGTTTTGCTCATGGACCTCACCTTAAACAATGAAATGACTTAAGAGAGGGATGACCTTTATATGGCTTGGCAACTTTTGAATTTTTAATTTTCAAAACCCACTTTATAATGTCTATTTGCTTTTTCAAATAATCTGTTTTTTGGATGCTTGATCTTTTGCTTGAAATAGGTGAACTGATGCTTGATTTCTTTGACTTTCGCAGTGGCATGTACTTGGAAATATCAACAGGTGACCAGGAGCAGCATGAAACTATTAATTACATATGAGAAATAATAAAATTACATGAAATTTACAAATAATATACCAATGCTCTGTTTTCACCTCAAACTGGGTTTTAGGTGAAAATTTATTAAGTTTACAAATTATGAGATTAAAACTTTTCTGATGATTCTTGTCATCCTCGTGTCTGCTGACCATTATTAGTCAATAGTTACTGAACATTTGACCATGGTAAACCCTAATACCTAATGAGACTGAAACCATAAGACCTAAGAGCAAATTGATGAAATGAACTAAAAATAAACCTAAACCATTGACTGAACAATTATGAAAAGAGGTTGGCAGATATGTGTCATGAGGGAAAAAACTGAAATGTACCCTACCATCAATTGATCCATGACCTAATGGAATGCAACTCATCAGAATGGGACTTCTAATATGAATGCAAAAGAGTAAACTTTGATCACTGATGGCAGTGTGAAGACACTGGCACTAATAATAGTATTATATGTCGATGATTTAATTCTAACAGGTGGTGAGAAGCTGGTAAAATCTTGCAAGAGAATTCAAGATGAAGGATCCGGGGCTCATGCATTATTTCCTTGGTATAAAAGTATGGCAAGGAAATGAGGAATTGTTTATCTCTCAGGGCAAGTATGCCAACGAGATACTGAAGAAGTTCCACATGGAGAGCAACAAACCCATGGAGACTCCTCTAGCAGTGAATTGGAGGAAGGAAGATGCTACGTCCGGTGCAGTAGTGGAGGCTACTATTTATAGGCATCTTGTGGGTTCACTTATGTATTTGGTGAACACACGACCAAACATATGTTTTGCAGTTAACCAACTTAATCAAGCAATGGTTAAGCCAACCAAACTTTAATGGGATGCAATTAAACATGTGTTGAGATACCTCAGAGGCACCACTCAATTTGGTCTTTGGTACAAACTGACAGAGGGAGTGAAGCCTCAAGGCTTCACAAATGCAAATTGGGCAGGGAGTCCATCTAACAGGAAGAGCACATTAGGGGGAATCTTCAGTATTAGGTCAACAATAATTTCATGGTACAACAAGAAGTAGAGATAAGTTGCACTCAGTTCGATGAATGCAGACTACATAACTTCCAATCAAGTAGCTTGTGAGGCTATCTAGATGAGGAAGATCCTTCTTGGGTTAATTGGTCAGCAAATGGATCCTACAATGATTTACTGTGACAATAAGAGTTGTATCAAACTCTTCGAGAATCCAATTTTTCATGACTGGTCTAAGCATATTGACATTTAGTATCACCATCTACGAGATTGTGTGCATAGGAGAATCATGTTGATGGAGTACATTCCTACAGAGGAATAGGATGCAAACATCTTGACTAAGGCAATGTCAAGAGGCAAATTAGAGTTCCATAGAGGCAAAGTTGAGGTATTTGATAATCCCTTTCTTGTTGAGAGGGAGGGTTGAAAATGCAATAAGAAAATCCTAATTTAATTTTGTCCTTGAATTAAATTATAAATAAAATTGTAGTTCCACATCACAAGGCAACTTGTCCGATTTAAATAAGTTATTTTGACTTAGTTGGCTCAATTAATTCGAGTTGAGGGTCTAACATGAGTCATGTAGAGTGTCTCCTACTTTATAGGAGCCTTTATTAAGCTTATTTTAAGTCATAATTTCTTATTTCAATTTAACCGAGTTAAAGTCAGTTAAACTAGTTCCAACTAATGGAGGAACTAGTAAGAGGTCAGACAGTGGGGTGTTGCTTCTTGTGTTCAACACGTTAACTAATGATTCACTCATAAATAACTCATGCATGCAAGATCTAAGAGTTACCTAATTGGAGTTCAGGGACAATGTACTATCAGTTGTATAATCATCTGAATTGTATAAGTGGTGCATGCAGTCAGAGGAAGGCCTATGAGGATTGCACAATTCATATTTAGGAATTTCCTTAATTAATAGGGAGCTAATTCGCAAGGAAACAACGCAAGGAAATATGGACTTGGGCAAGCAAAAAAATGGTTAAGTATTGGCTTGGGCTTGTCTAAGAAGCTCTGAGACAGATAGAGATAGTGTAGAGGTTATTTGGGCTTGAGCAAAGCATTGTAATCTTCTCATATTTTCTGACTAATTCAATATACAAATAGCAGGGGTTTTTAGTTGTGGCTTTCCATGGGAAATCATTGTGTAATGTGTTGATTGAATTATTTCTCTTGTATGCTTTGTGTTTTCGCGATCATTTAATTGTTTTCGCTGATGAGTATAGTAGATTCAAGTCTATTGTTTTAATAAATTACAATTAGCAGTTTGAATTTACAAGGAATTTCTACAAAAATGAACTACCCATAGTATAATATCAATAATATCATTTTTACATGACATTGGAACTGTCCATATTAAGTGTAAAATAATTACATCTTTCTCATATTAGTTTTTTTTTTGTTGACTTTCAATTAATTCATTTCTAAATAATTTTGGATGATCCACATTATCCACATTAAAATGTCAATACATGCCTCGTCATATTTGGTTGGAAGTAGAACACATATATCCATAAGATATAATCTATCTTTCTCTCTACATACACACACGTTGAATTATTTTTGTTATTATTATTTATAAAAATGTTTTATGTCAATACAATATTAAACATGGAAGGAATTACAAATCTCTCTCATACTTTGAATTATAAAAAACCTATTAATGGAATGGTAACTCTCTCTCTCTCTCTCTATATATATATATGATGTTAAAATCTTTTACTTAACATATTATATATCAACTACATATTGAAGACAAAATAAATTACACATCTTCCTCACAATAAAAGCAAAAATATAATATTTTTTTTAAAACTTAAATTACTTTATTTCTCTCTCTATAAAGTGAATGATAACTCTCTCTCTCTCGATATATATATATATATATATATATATAACTATATATATATATATATTATTATTATATTATGTTAAAATCTTTTACTTAACATATTATAGATCAACTACATGTTGAAGACAAAATAAATTACACATCTTCTTCACAATAAAAAGCGGAAATATAATATTTTTTGTAACTTAAATCACTTTATTTCTCTCTCTATAAAGTTGACCCACCTTATATATATATATATTATGTTAAAATCTTTTACTTTAACATATTATATATCAACTACATGTTGAAGACAAAATAAATTACACATCTTCCTCACAATAAAAAGCGAAAATATAATATTTTTTGTAACTTAAATTACTTTATTTCTCTCTCTATAAAGTTGACCCACCTTCATGCAAGGATTTGTCTACTAAGTCTACAATACGTACTCCACCCCTCTCTGGGTTTGAACCTGTGATCCCTTAGGAGGATACACATTCTCTTAACCATTAAGCCCACTCAAGTTGTATATCTCTCTCATATATATATATATTTTGACTTTCAATTAATTTATCTCTAAATAATTTTGGATGATTCACATTATCCACATTAAAATGTCAATACAGGAATTGTCATATTCGGAAGAAGAAAACATATATCCATAGGATATAATCTCTCTCTCTACATACACATACATTGAATTATTTTTGTTATTAATATTTTTAAAAATGTTATATGTCAACGCCATATTAAACATTCACACACATTAAATTATTTTTATTATTAATATTTAAAAAAACGTTATATGTCAACGACATATTAAACATAGAAGGAATTACAAATCTCTCTCATACTTTGAATTATAAAGAACCTATTAATGGAATGATAACACACACACACTCTCTCTCTACATATGATGTTAAAATCTTTTACTTAAACATTCAAGGAATTACAAATCTCTCTCATACTTTGAATTATAAAGAACCTATTAATGGAATGATAACACACACTCTCTCTTTCTCTCTATACATATGATGTTAAAATCTTTTACTTAACATATTACATACCAACTGCATATTGAGAATGGAATAAATCACATCTCCCTCACAATAAAAAACGAGAATATAATAATAATTTATTATTTATTATTTATTATTTATTATTATTATTATTTATTATTTATTTATTTATTTTCCTCGGTAAATACTAATTCTATTAAAAGAAAACAAAAATACAGTTACAAGGAGGTCAAAACCTTAGAGGAGAGTAGAAACTAGCCTTCAGCTCATCAAGTCTATCCCATGGATGGGAAAACCAGTTACATAATGCCCAAAAACCATACATTGAGAACTTAACATATCGGTAAACCATAGAAAGGTTAGATGGTAGGCTGTAGCCAAGCTGTCTATACTAACCAGAGACCCAGAGGCAAAAACCATATGCTGAACCAAAGACCCGTAGCAAAAAGACATTATCAGAACCAAAGAAACATAGTGAAGCGACCTGGAGAGCAAAATGAAAAGTTGGGGAAGCAAGCAGGGTCCAGGAGGCATCAAATGACCGAGTCTTGGTCCGGACCTTCCTCCACTACCGGGCATGCGTTCCAACCCAAAATTCGCCTTCCTTAACCTCAACATCCATACCGCTGCCACTTGGATGAGCCAACGAACGATGGTTGCCACAAGAACTATCAGCAGGGTCAACAGAGCTCGAGACTCCCTGGAGGTTGCCATCTAGTGGCTTGGTGTTATCAGGAACACTTTCCTCGGCATGCAAATCGCCGCGATTGATCACATTGCCTTCGTCTTCCCCATGCCGCTCACCGCCATGGCCACCCTGGGACTGCGTCGCCGAGGTATGCATAGAAACGCTAGGCAGAGCCTCTTTCTCCGCGAAGATGACAGTAATGCAGGCCGAGAGAATAGGCTTGTTGAGGCTACTTTGAAATTTGAAATGGGTGGTTTGGAAGGTGTTATGCGGGAAAGGCTTACAAACAGAACTGTTCTGAGGCGGAATTGCACGAGCTGAGAGAGGGGACGCAGGAGCCACAGGGACATCAGACGAAGGAGCAGGCTGAGATCGCCCACGACCACCACGACTACCGCCATAGCGACTGCGCAAGTGGTGGCGCACCATGGTCAGGATGCGAAGACGGCTTGAAGGGAAATCAAAGCAGACCGAAGCAAAGCAGGTGACGAAGTAAGGGATGCAAGAAGGCTTGAAAAGAAACCGCTCATAATTCAGAAAACAGAGTTGAGCCTTTGAATAGGGAAGCTTGGCATTCACAACAAAAGCCCCTCCAAGCCAAACACTTATGGTTGCAGTCGAAGCACTGCAAGAATTTTGGGTTTGACGCTGGCTAAAGCAGGAGGACCAGGAGGAGATACTGGATGTGAGAGCCGAAGAACCCACGAATAAAACCTCAGGAATAGTTCCTCGACCAAAGTGAACAATAAATTCGAAGTGCAGAGTGATCATCAGGGGCCTTGTGTGAGCCTGCGTTAACCAAGAGAGGGCATGGAGGAGTGTGCAATCCTGCCACTTGCAGGACCATACGTCGGCGCGAGAGAGCCTCTCCATTAATGATTCATTAATACACCCGCATCAGGGTATTATTATTATTATTTATTTTCTTTATTTTTTAAATTGCTTTGTTTTTTTTCTATATAAAGTTGATATAATATAGACATTAGAATATATTTATGGTTGACACTAATATTTTTGTTATTAATTAATATATTTTTTGTTTTAAAATAATATCATTTTTACATGATATTGGAACTACCCATATTAGGTGAAAAAAAATTACATTTCTCATATTACATATTATATATATATATATATTTATTAACTTTAATTAATTGATTTCTATATAAATTGATGTAAAATTAATATGGAAAATTAAATCACACATCACCTTTATACTAACCTATATAATACACTGCAACACAATAAATTAACATTTCTGATAGGTTATGTACATTTGAAATATACACCACACTAGTTGGTTCGAAACGCCTCCGCAAATAAAATTTCTTAGTTAGTTCGAAACGAGCCGGTAAATAAAATTTCTTGTGATATATGCGAAAAAATACCTCTCAGAAAATCAACTATTATTAATGTTATGGATTATTTTACACCAACATGATACCCTACATTATTTGATTATTTTACACGAACATGATGCCCCATAACCATGACGATCTTAATTAATCTCACCTTGACGCGCTTACAATGTTAAATAATTTCATTGCTTTTGTACTGGTATATTAAGAAGGATACAAAAAGGGGCGTTGTACATTTTTGATGTGTTTTTTACACTTGAAATCTTCGTGTGTTTTTATAATTGAAATCTTCTTTGTGATGGGGACGAGGGGAACGTATTTATAGCATCGGGCACAAGTTCTACTCTGGCTTGGAGCAGGGCTCCTGCATCTTGGATCAGAACTCTTGCGTTGTGCAGTTTGGAAACAAGAGGGAGATGGGAGCTGGAAGAAGAACTCAAACTTTCACTTTCAATGATAATAATGGCAAAGGAGGAACAAGTCCATATTCTCCGGGGGGTGGTGCTGGAAATTTCAGAGCCCTTAAGAAATCTGATCTGGCGGCGGTTATTTTTGGCTGCTCCCACCAAACATTTAAGGAATGCGTCACTCAATTGATATTCGGTATTTTCTACACTCCCCTTTTTCTTGTATTTTTGGCTATCGATTCTGAAAATGGTTACGTTTTGGTAGTCAGTTGTTATTGTTTTGTAAAGCATTGATATTTGAATTATGTTTTTCCATTTCTCGCCATTGATTATAAAAATGGCTATCGCTTGACAAATCAGTTGATATTGTCTATAGAGTCGGTTTGGTATCTGAAATATTTGTTGTCCCTTGTTGCCACCGGTTCTGAAATGAATATTGCATTGATTCCGAAAATGGGTTT
The DNA here is from genome assembly GCA_000404065.3 of Pinus taeda. Lineage (NCBI taxonomy): Eukaryota > Viridiplantae > Streptophyta > Pinopsida > Pinales > Pinaceae > Pinus > Pinus taeda. Next base: position 73,797 of record APFE031120840.1, on the reverse strand, counting down.
ATTTACATTTCAGTTGATATTGTTGGTAGATTATTGGTATTTGATTTTTTTTCGCCTTTTAATCTGAAGCCATTTATTCTAAAAATAGGTGTTATTTGACCGAAGTAGTCGATATTGTCGTAAGAATCCACTGGTATTTGAAAATTTTGCTCCCCATTTCTCCTCCCATTTAAGCTGTTAATTCTTGAAATGGCCACTTCTTTTGTTGTTCCAATCCTGACTCCCGACTGATGGGTATTCTTTGTTGTTCCAACCCTTCCCGGGCCTTTTTCGTTTCTTAATGCTTTAGAGCTCATTGGTATTTGAAATTTTTGGTCCCCATTTCATTTATTATTGCTTTTAACATATGGATTTTGAACTGGCTATTCTTTTATAGAAATCGATTTTTATAGCGATCCCATGTGAATTTTACTGAAGTAGCTAGTATTAGTTTGACATCAAAATGATTTTTCTAATATGTCGATGCGTGGCAGGGTTGCCTGCACCTCACTTTACATATGTGCAAAATATTTGCCCTGGCATGCCATTGTTCCTTTTTAACTACAGTGATAGAAAGATGCACGGTGCTTTTGAAGCAGCAAGCCATGGAAAGATGAATATCAATCCATATGCATGGACAGATGGGTCGGAGAAGACCCAGTTTCCTGCGCAGGTAGGCACATGCTGTAGGCTTTCCATCATAGGTCTTTTACATCTTTAAAAGCAATCCCGCTTGTGTTTCTTTTGGTTTATTTGGTAGCTTGGCCCGCCCCCAAAATTTTCATCTAGTTCATTGTTCTTATTTTTATTTGTTTTTCATATATTACAATTTACGAGTTCATTGCACTTGTAATTTTCTGCAGCTAATACTATTGTATGTATGTAGTTTTCTGTCTCATCAATTCATTGCATTTAAATATTTTTGTGCTTAATACAATTGCATGTATGTGTTAAGGTTCGTGTTTATATCAAGCAGCACAGTGAGCCTCTTGCGGAAGCTATTTTCAGAAAAGCCATCAATGCAAATTATTACACCAATACACATTTTTGGTTTGAGTTAAACCATGCTCAGACTGAAGCATTGCTGGCTCTTTTTGTTACCAAACCCAAAAAGTACAGTGAAATAGGTTCCCCAAAAGTTGCAGAGAATGGATCATGGTATTCTAAAAGAGATCTTAGATCTTCCAATGGCTGGCCAACTAGCTCTGCTCCTTTGAGAACATCACCAAGCTCTAGAGAAGTGGCTTCAGAGGCGAGTAGTTCAGGAGAATCGCCTCTGTTGTCAAAAAAGTACGAGGAACTGTCTCATCGAGAAGAGGATTCATGGCAACTAAATAGTCGATCGTTTTCAAAGAACAAGGGAAAGTGCAAAGGCGCGACTTCTAGCAGTTGTTCATCTTATGAACAAAGCTTCGATGGTTCCAGAAGAACTAATTCAGAGGATGAATTTACTGCAATGGATGAGATGCTTAAAAGTTCACATATCGTACCCAAACAAAAACCTGAATCAACTGGCAGAGAATCAGAGTTATGTCATCCAGTCATCATTTCAAAAGAAAATCTTGAGCTTAATGTGCTAGAGAAGTTGAAGCACTTGGCTATTGATCGTCAAAGAATGTCAAATAATCCTAGACCAGATCTGGGTGTAAACAATGACAATGTGATTTGCCACATTAAGAATGGCATGGAGAAATCAACACACAGGAAACTTCTTCAGAGTCAAGCAACATTGGAAAGAGAGAAAGAAAGACTTTTATCCAACTTGACTTGCGTGGATGTATCCATAATGGAGCCTTTGCAAAAGTATATGGATCTCCAAGGTTCAATTGTAGAACAGGTATTTCTACACATATTATTGTTACTTATGTACACATAATATTGAATGTTTCTCATTTTTTATGCCATTTTTGATACCGCACTTGTTTACAACTTTACCCCTTGTGCATTTGTTTAACAAGAATTGTTGGTATATGTTTTGAAGATGCAACAAGAATTAACGGAGTTGAGGTATTTTGTGGAGAAAACTCGTAACGAGTTTCAGAATACATTTGAGATCCAGGAGCTTCAAAACAAAAATACAATTTTGGAGCAGAAACAGGTATATGACATTGCTATTCTCAGTTGGAAAGTATTTTCTTGTTTGGTTCCCTTTGGAAGAAAAATTTCCTCTATGCAATACATTTTACTTTTGAGATGACTTGAATGATGAGCTTTAGTACATAGATAAGAGCTATATTTATATTTTTTGATTAAAATGGACTGCATTATTGAGGAAAAAGTAAATATTAAAGTATTTAAATCTTGATTAAATCAGTGAAAGATGGTTTGATTTAGAATGCATGGTGCAATGTTGTCCAATGATAACATATGTATTTGTGTACATGATGTATTTTCAGTTGAGTTTTTCATTAGAGGCAACAGACCTTTCTTTCCCAAGAAAAAAATCATACCTTCTATTTCAGCATGAAATGGAAAGTACAATCCAAAGGCGCAGCAGCCTGCAGGGCACGGAAAAAAAAAACTTTAGGAAGAATCTCATGGGACTGTAGTAATGATTCAGGCCTGAAGCCATTTGATGAGAGAGAACTATATCTGGATAGCGTTTCTAGTAATTTATGGTCACAAAGTTAAATACAATACAATATTTGTTAAAATTGGCAACTAGGGCCAAACTCCACGTGGGTCATCTTATTTATGGCAGCTGATATTTTTATTGGATCCCTCTCATCAAGAGGTGTAGGATTGATCTAAAGATCATCCGATTCCGATAAGTATTCATGGAGTTATGAATTTATTTATGTTATAAGACAAATTGTTAAGTCGGCCAGCAACTTGAGTAAGGCTCAGAAGCCCAATAGTCGTGTCTATTCATCATCTACGTTTTAGTATAAATTGGTGAGGACTTGAAGTCATTAGGGATACACATACTTGAGGTGATCTCCTCCTCTCCACGTCTTGGGTTTTTGGAGGAGGAGAGAGACATCAAGAATAATACGCTGGCCTACAAGTCTTGGAGGAGAAGGTATTAAACGCAGTGGAGGAAAAGGTATTAAACGCAGCCCTAAATTGCAATCATGTGATGCCCTAATCCAATGCAGGTCATGAAGATCTATCCGCAGGCAATAGAGACACCTAGCTGCAGTAAGGGAAGGAATTTATATGCTGTATTGGAACACCTGTACATATGCAGATATATATACGCACGGCATGAAGACACTTATCACACAGTCATGAAGAACTCACTCACTGTCTTGAAGACTGTTATACGCAGGGCATAGAATTTACACGCAGTTCATGGAGACACACAGTCATGGTCATAGAATTAAACCTATGATCGTAACACAGTCTTCTAGATGCAGATTGCCCTAGGCCGTAATTCATGAAGGTATATATGCAGCAACAAGGGAAGGATCATCTAGCCACGGTCTTTATGATGCTTAACCGCAGTCAATAGAGGAGGCCTGTTTGAAATGTGGGCTGTTAAGCTACAGCCAGGCTGTGTGGTAGGCCGCAGGCCATGCCACCACAGCAAGGGATAGCGCGGGCAGTTTTGGAGTCTTGTTGTGCCTTAATCTTCAGCGTAATCACACCAGGAAAGGTTGCTGAGATTAAGGGTTGTTCGGATGACTGTTTGAGGACTGCTGCAGCAGTCTGAGGTGCCCTAACCAGTAACCATCACAACAGCTGGGACAGCAAGCTTAATGGAGCAGCAAGGAACAGTAAGCATACATGAGACAGTTGTCAGCATGATGATGAATGTGATCATGGACATAAAGGGCAGCATGATGATGAATGAGATCATGGACATAAAGGACAGCATGATGATGAATAAGATCATGGACAGGGGCAACATGATGATAATCATGATTAGTGTAGCATGGTACAGTATGCAGTGGTGCAGCAAGTGGACCAGATGCAGCACGATGATAGGTGAAGGAGTCACCTTGGAGAATCAGTTGAAGCAACATGTCTTCAACTGATCTCAAAATGATATAGAAAGTCAAAGTGTTGACTTCTGTTGTAAATGTATTATCTCTCTCTCTCTTTCTCTGCTGAACTTTGAAGAACATAAAAGAAGAATTGATCAAGGGTTTTCCCACATTGGTGTTTGTCCTTGGCTGGCGCCACATCCTGTGTCCTCTTGTCTTGGCTTGTCTTTTGCGATTTATATTTATGTTCAATCTGAAGTTTACTTTAATGCTGATGTGATTGCTAATCTGAAAAAGACATTGAGCTAACTATGAAAATTGAAATAAATTGCTCTAGCATAGAACATACCTAAAATTAAGAGTATTAGAAAACATAATTATGTTTACTACTTCAGAAAGTTGATAGAGTCCAAATACTGTTGCTGACACTCGAGCCTATGGATCATTGAAGTTGATTTCGATTCAACCCACAAGAACGTTATCCTTGAGTTCTTTAGAAATGAGTAGACCCAGTTGGGAGTGAAAGGCCTCCTTTGAGAGAGCATCAACCTGATCATGAAATTCTTGGAATATGTGAGAAAATGAAATCCTGTGAAACTGATCAGTGCACTCCTTAAGCTGCAGAGTTAAGTTGGAAAGTCGCAGATTGTCTATGTGTCCATGATTCTGCACCCAATTAATGGCCACACGAGAGTCGCCATAAATCTGTAAACGATGAATATCACTAGCAAGTGCAACAATAGTGTACAAAAGAGCATATAATGCATTCATCTCTGAAGAAGTTGTGGGTTCCCTGTCCCAAGAAGGCTTTTCCCAGCGGAAATGACTGTTGGAGAAGAATAGGGAGAAACCCAGACCGCAGTGGCAACCTGCATCTTTGCTCGACCCATCAAAGAAGCTCCAAGCAATCCCTTTGTCAATCTGAGGCCCCTCCACTGATCTATGACAAACCGATATGACTGGAGGACTATGTGCCAATGTAACTGCCAGGGCCCTGGAAGCTACCAGAGCTGGGGAGATCAGCTTATCATGAAATAAGCTGCTGTTTTGAACCAACCATATGCCCCAACATACAGCAATTGGAAGGTTTTGTATCACCTTTTAGGGGGTAGGATTCATAGAACCATTTAAAATAATCCATAATTGTTTCTTTGTGCCATAAGTTTGATAGGCTAACTAGACTCAACTTGGGATCTGTTGCTGCAAAATCTAACAAGCCCGGTGCAAAGCCTCATTGGGCAAGCGGCAAACCCTATGGCAATAAAGAAAAAGGGTTGCCACTGTTATGTCAGCAGTCTTTCTCCTGCTCTTTAGTAGATTTAAACGGCAAGGGAGGCTTCCCTAAATCACCTAAAATGATACTCTAGTACTAGGGTTCAAGGTGATGAATTAAAGGTCTACTGTTGGGTAGAGTATCGGTATGGCCTAAGATGGCCTAGGTTTTCTATGCTATGGTTCAAATTCTCTACACTAAGACCAAGAAGCAGGCTGCTATAAGTTAGGGCTTGTAAGATGTGCAATGGTATGGCATTCAATGCCATATAGCAGCCTAAGGAAAAGGTCTAAAAATAGTCTTCAACAATAAAGGAGCAAGACCTTCTAATAGAGGCTAGGTTTAGGCTAGGGGAAATAATTCTATGGCTGTTAGATATGCATACACAATAAAAAAATAGGCTGATATCAACCCTATTTAGCAGGTTTTCATCATGCTCTATGCTAGATTTTGTTTCTAGACAATTTATAGATACAAATCTTAGAGTATGAGACACCAACTTGCATTCAAATTACACTGTTATGCATAAATCTCCCCTATAAACCCTAGTGGCTGCTGTAGCAGTCTAGGAGAGAGAGAAGATGGATGTTAATAAGTTCCATGGGTGATCAACACACTCTAGATTAGCGCCTTCTCCTACTAGGGATTAATGGAGTCTTTAGGGCAAAACTTAAAATTCAAGGGAAGGATATTGATGGACTAAAGGGGGATACCTAGGGCATCCTCTTCCAAACCTCTAGCTATACTTAGAGGAAGATTCTGGGCTGGTTTTGGTATTATTTAAGGGTGGTTTTGTTCGCTGAAATGGAGCCGTAGACTTGAGTGTGTTTAGGTGAGGGCCGAACCCTGTTCTTGGATGATAGAAGGGGTCGTAAGGCCGAATCTAGTGCAGGAAGTAGCCCAGACTCCAACAAACACAAGCAGCCTCAAGCAGGAGACAAGCCGTAATTGTAGAAGGGGTTGTTGAGGGATTTGAGAGGGCTGACGTTGACTGAAGGAAGCCCTAAGGAGGTCACAGGTTTGACAACAGCAAACACTAGCTTAGGCAGAGGTATGGATTGATGTTTTCATGTTGAATTTTGTTGCTAGGGATGGGGCTATTCCAAAAGAAGCTTGGACAACAGTGTTGTGGACATGCTATCAGCAGTCATCATCAACAGTAGGATTTATGACAAGAGGAGCAGCAGGAGGTTGCAGAACAAGTTTGCCATCTCTTGGGTTGATGTTGATGCTAGTTGGATGTCAGTCCTAGAAAAGGACAATTTGATGAGGTCCTAGAATAAGACAATTCCGGGTGGTGTGTGCAAGTTATGGTATGGTTTCATCTCATATCTGTAAGCAACAAAAGTGAAGAGAGGACAAAAGTTACAGGGGTTGTTGGAGGAGCCAAAACCACCACAGATATGTCCCGAGATAGCAGTGAAAGGAGCAACTTACAATGAGAAGACAACCACAGCTGTAGAGGAGGTCGAGAGGCAATGATCTAGGGCTGATGTGAACTGATATTAGCCCTAACCAGATTGAAGACTTTGCAGCAGTGACATATCAGCTCATGAGATGGATATGGTGTCCTAGAAGAGGCAGATTTGAGGAGTCTGTTAGAAGCCATTTGTAAGGGTTTCCTACATGTTTGGATGCCCTAACTAGGAGTAGATGCTACAAAGAGGATTGGTCACTTGTGGTTTGTTGGAGGGCAGCGTGAGAGTGGACCAAGTGTAGATAGTGATTGGGCATTTATGGTTTGCTGGAGGATAGCATGATAGTGCTCAAGTTGGAGCCCGGTGTGCACCATCTTCATGGACTTAGGTGGTTGCTAGAGTGGCAGTTGTTGAGCTCAAGGGTTACTGATCTAGAGGAGCAGTTGTGCAACCATTGACTTGTGTGTGGAGGACTTCTACAATAGATGATGGGTAGTCCTCCTAGCCCATGTTCATTGTGGGAGATGGACATCTTGCAGTGATAAGTGGCAGCCCTCTGTGCCCTATGTTGTTCTTCATTGGAGCAACGTAGGAAGACCATAGTGGGCTGAAGTCCCTGAGTAGCTGAGGAGCAACAGTGGGCAGATTGAGAGTTGTTCATAAGCGAAGTTGTGAACAACTCGACAGGAGTCTCGATGTGTTGTGCCCTTGATGGAGTAAGGCACAACTATTGAACAGATTGGATAGCCAAGATTCAGTGGCTAGATGGACTTGGAGCATTGATAGAGGCAGGAGCTGCAGATCGAGAGTCGCGGGACCAGGCAGGTATAGGGTATGACCGAGAGGAGCTAAGAGAGCGCGCTAAATCAGCCAGATGGTCAATGTATCTTGTATGGGCAGATTGGTTGTCGATGGATTGACACCAAGCCCTAGTTTTGTGTCTTGTATCAGTGGATGTATGAGGGCCATTATCCCTGGTATGGGAGCCCTAGACTGTTGTATTATATGTTGATTAATATAATGAAGTTGGGTTGAAAATTGTAAAAAGTTGTCCATATTTTGTGCACTAGTAGATTTACTGATGTTTATACTCCATTTTGCAAGTAGTATCGTTGTGATTCTTGGTTTGGTAGCATTAGAGATTTAAGATTCTATCCCAGACACCAAGGTCGTGTAAAAACAACATAAAAACCCTACTTTAAACATTAAGCATCCAAAATACCAATGATCAAGCAGTAAACTTACAAAATCCTCCACAAAAGGCACTTCTTTCAATCCTAGAACAACTTCTTTATGCCAAAATCACATCCACAAGAAAGTCGCACCATGAAAGAATACATCTTGCCCATAGTAGCAAAAAATATGTGCTTGCACCCTCTTGGAGAGAAAATAATGTAATGTGTGATGATGAGAAAATGAAATGAGGGGAAGCTCTACTTATATGAGACCTATCCCACTCATTTTTATAATAATTCAACTAATGAAGCCCTATTACCCACCAAAAGTGGGTACCCCTAGGAGAGCACTTGTTCTATTCATCTTCTTTTAGCCAGCAGCCAACAACCCTGACAACCACTGAGTAACCGATGTGATGCACCACTTTATCTTCGCCACTTGCATCAGTTGTATGTGTCCTCGCCCATTTGTCAAGAGCACATGTTAGAAGGTGGGCAATTCGACCCAAAAGGTATGTTTTTCATTGTGCAGTTGGGTGCTTATACTTGTTTTTCATTTGGGCATTTGGCATGGATGATTGGGTGGCTTGGAAGAAGGAAGGGTCTTGACCGTGGTTTTGTTCCCTCGCTTTAAATGGGGGCTTAATCTTCAATCCTAGTCCCATGGGATCTTCCCTATTGGCCTATAGCTTTAGGAAGGGCACTAGTTGGGAAACCTCGATTTTGGTAGTGTGGTCTCGTTTTCCAATTCCATATTTATCACTTCTCTGTGCACATTACGAGCCCTATTCACCATTTCCCTTATTTGCGTCCATAGGGTCTGGTACACCCCCCTTCCCTTGTCCACATATCTGGGTCGGGCCTGGAAATGTTGCCCTAGAGGTTGATGTAGTTAAAATAAAGTTAAAAGCATATCATGGCCACAAGTAAGAAACAAAGGAAAAATAAATTCATAAAATGCAAAAGATGGTCGATACATTAATGATAACATGTGGGCAAAAGCCAAGCGTGAGCTCTGCCCCTTATCATCATGGCCATGACCCTGGTTTCTAGGGCCACTGGTTGCCCCATTACATCATAAAAGGAACCCATGCATGTCCTAACCCCTGGTGGACGTTGAACTGCCCCACCTTTAAGGGGGTAATAACTACTATACATCATTCACAACTTGCTCTCATTTCCTAGAGCTTCAAGTAGTAATACAAAGAGAAACAAAGAAAAAGCAAAAGGAAAATAAAGAGGGGTGGAGAAACAAAGGTTGGGGTAACTAATGCATCCATAATTGCTCCCTCCTCACATCTGTATGCCCAATATGTGGACTTCCTCATTATTGCTACCCCTTTGCCCATGGCATTTGGCCCTGAGATCCCTTCATCCTCATTCTGTTCCATAATTATTCTCATTCCATTTATTGATTGAAGGATGTACTCGGGACATGTCTTTCCCCTTAGGGTTGGGAACACTTAATAGGGTCGTCTATTAGCCACTCCTACCCAGGGAGGTAACACTATTACGTGATCAAAGCCCCAAATTTGGAAGGGAAGCCGGGTATGAAGTCTCAATTTGCCCTTGATTGACAAGCTTGGTTCACTTAGATGCACTAATGATTAATTGTACCTAATGATGAAGATGAGGTTTGCATAGAATATATAGAGGCCAACCCCAAAAGGATCTTTTGGAGCCCTCCTCACTCAATTTAGCACTAGAGGAGCTCAATGCATGCCTCCAAGAGGCCCATGATTGATGATGTCAACATTTCAACCCTCTTGTGGGTTATTACTTTTGATTTTACTTTGGCTGTGAGGTTGGCTTGTAAACTCAATTAGTTTTGGCCATCATTTTACAACTAAGAGGGGCTTTTAGGCTAAATTAGACTTCATTAGACATGTATAAATTGGAGAGAGACCTTTTCATTCTCTCATCATCATCACTTGGAGCTATTTCTTTGTTGAATGGACAGATATACTACAAGTCATCTTGTAAGTGCCTATTGTTGAAGTGCATCATTTTGAATATGTCTAATGCGTGAGATTGGTGCTTCTAGATTATGCTTATTTGCGTCCTAATTTGTTGAAGATAACTTTTGGAAAGCTTTCTAGTTGAGAATTGCATATGTTACTCATTGTATAATATGTAACGAATGTTTTTAGTGGAGGAATTCTTATAACTCTCCATCAAACTCCATTTATCATTGAGTGGGTAAATGTTGGAATTTTGATACCTAGGGCATCAAATTTCAACCTCTTTAGCAATAAATTTGGCTTATCTATCACATCCTTGACTCCATATGCCTAAAGGACAATGCACTAGTCCAACTCGTTGGTGATCATCTCAGTATTTTCTCCATAATTTCTCCCCTTAAATTCAGTCCTTTTAAGGCTAGAGAAAAAAATTAGGGCTTGGAGCAAAATTTTAGTGAGGAGGCTTTTTGGTGGTTTGAGAGCTTAAACATCAAGAGGTAGGTTTTGGCTACATGACCTATCATATTGGTGGGCATCCACTAAAATTTCATCCACAAAATCTCTTGCCTTAGGTGTTACCCAATGAGGGAAACCCGAATTTCTTCTCCCTCAACTTGAGGACTTTCTTGAGGGTTTCATGAGACTTGTAATAGCTGATTATCTTTGCGAAAAACCCTTTCTCTTTGTTCTTGATTTTGTGAATACCTATCACCATCGAAAAACCTCAAAACCCTAGGTCTTGAGCCATGATTTCTAGGGCTTTTCTTAGAAGCATTTTGCTTCCTTGAAGCCTTGAACCATGATTGACACTCTCTCTCTTGAATCAACTCTAGCTTGATTTCTTTTCGCCTTTTACCTAGCATGTCTAATTTAAGTGATCTCTCTCCTACCGAGACAACTCCCATTGGTGAAAGTACATAAAAGCAGGGGGGCTTTGCTATGGTGATAGTGGGCCATTTCCCCATTGTTAGCACTTGATCTAGCTACTTGTCTTGTAGGGTTTCCCACTTCCAGGCCTGTTAGATTTTGTAGTAACATTTTGGCATTGTTGCTGGTGAAACTAAATATGTGTCTTGCCCCCTTATGACAATATAGATCTTATTTTTGGTGACTCCATTGTGTTGGAAAATCTATTAGGGCAACACAAGATATAGGCTCCATGCCAGGGAAAAACCCCTCCAACAAGGGAAAACCCACGAGAACTTCTCTTATCAACTTCAAAAGAGACTTGCAAGACCAAACCCTAGATTAGGGCTCTCACCTAAACCAAACCAACCAACTCTTTTTCCTTCTTCCTTATTCCAATGCAAGATTTTTACCACAACAATTTTCAATATGTTTTGCAATTTAGTTATATATATATGTATATAGCGTATATATTATGTAATTATA